>PVIA01015710.1:0-21673 GCA_004024845.1 Tonatia bakeri | reverse complement strand
AAAGACACATATTGCATGATTAAGATTCCATTTATGTGAAATGTCCAGAATAGCCAAATCCAAAGAGAAGAAAAGGAAACTGGTAGCTGCCAAGGCCTGGGGGAGTTGGGGAAAAACACTGACTGCTAAAGGTTTGTTTTTTTGTTTTTTTAGGGTTTTAAAGGGATTTTTTTAAGGCACATCATAATTAAGTCACCCAAGATTAAAGATAAGAAGAGGATCTTAAAAGCAGCAAGAGAAAAGGAGACAGTTACTCACAAAGGAGTTCCCATAAGACTATCAGCTGATTTCTTAAAAGAAAACTTGCAGGCAAGAAGGGGCTGGAAATAAGTATTCCAAGTCACAAAAGGCACAGACCTACATCCAGGATTACTCTATCCAGCAAAGCTATCATTTAGAATCGAAGGGCAGATAAAGTGCTTCCCAGACAAGGTCAAGTTAAAGGAGTTCATCATCACCAAGCCCTATTATATGAAATGTTAAAGGGACCTATCTAAGAAAAAGAAGATGATTAAAAATATAAACAGTAGCCCTGGCTGATGTGGTTCAGTGGATTGAGCATCAGCCTTTGAACCAAAGGGTCATGGGTTTGATCCCAGGTCAGGGCACATGCCTGGGTTGTGAGAGACAACTGGCCCATGTTTCTTTCCCTCTCTTTCTCCTTCCCTTTACCTCTCTCTAAAAGTAAATAGAATCTTTTTAAACATATGAACAGTAAAATGATAACAAACTCACAACTATTAACAACTGAACTTAAAAACAAAAACAAATTAAGCAAACTAGAACAGGAACAGAATCACAGAAATGGAGATCACGCGGAAGGTTACCAGTGGGGAGGGGAAGAAAGAGAGGTGGAAAGGTACAGGGAATAAGAAGCATAAATGGTAGGTACAAAATAGACTTGGGGAGGTTAAGGATAGTATAGGAAATGGAGAAGCCAAAGAACTTACATGTATGTCCCATGGACATGAATTAATGGGGTTGGGGGATGCTGGTGAAAGGGTGTGCAGGGTGGAGGGGAATAGAGGGGGGAAATGGGTCAACTGTAATAGCATAACAAATAAAATATATTTTAAAAGACCACTGAATTGTATATTTTAAATGGGTGAATTGTATGATATATGAATTATATCTCAATGATATTGTTAATTATTTTTTAAAAACCACAAAGAAATTCAAGCACACCAACAAATGCCTTGGGAGCATAAGGCACACAAAGACTTGCCAAGTGGCCAGTGTTGCTGGAGGAGCAGAGGATTCATGCTGAGAACTGTATATGTCCACACTTGCTGCTTCTCAGTAGGAGAGCTGCTCACAGGGCTCAGATGTGGATTATCATGAAAAGATTCATACTAGCAGTGCCCTTGCATGTCATAACTGTAGGTAAATTTTCTATTAGAATTTTGATCGAATTATAGATCAAGAATTCTACGAGAAAACCATAGTGGGGGAGTCAGATGTATAAATGAGTTAACGGACTCAGGGGAGGGGAGTCACGGAATAAGTGCAATAATGAAAAGTATGTACAAGATACAGAGGCAGCATAGAGGAAGTGAACTCAGTGAGGGTGGAAGGTGGTAAACACAATGCCCTGGAAAGGCTCCACATTAAAGGTGAAGCTTATGATCAGGTTTTCAAAGATTAATAGGAGTTTTTTAGGTGAACAAAGTGCAGAGGGCATCAGGAAGAAGAAATAACAGGTGTAAAGGCACAGAGGCATTAAACAGTATTTGTGCCCCTGTCACTGTAGCTCTGCATCGCTTTAGTATAAAAATATGTGGGAGGGAAGGAGGATGGGAGTTGGAATGAGAAGGGTACTAGGAGGTAGGATCAAAGTAGGCAGGGCTAGAAAGCAAGAAGCTCTGTGTCGTGACAAAGAATTTGACCTAGAGGTTGAAAAGGGATCACTGAAAGGTTTTGAGGTGCTGTCATTCAATTACATCTTAGAGAGATAACTCATGCATAAGTACAAAGAATAGATTGGAGCCCTGGTAGGTGTGTCTCAGTTGGTTGGAGTGTCGCCCCATAAAACAAAAGGTGGCGGGTTCACATGCCTACGTTGCGGGTTCAGTCCTGGTCAAGGCACATGTGAGAGGCAACCAATTGATGTTTCTTTCTCACATCCCCTTCCCTTCTCCTCTTTCTAAAATCAATAAGCATGCCCTTGAGTGAAGTTTTTTTTTTTTAAAGTATGGATTGGAGAAGACTTTGGAAGCAGAAAGGATGGTGCCAAAATCCTAGGAGGAGTTCAGGATGACCTAGGCCACTGCACGAGTCACAGGAATGGGCAAGACAGGATGGGCTAGGAAGTTGACAGAAAAGCTGTACAGGTGACAAGACAGAGAAACAATGCATCCAGAACAATTCCCAGGTTTCTGACTTGGCTGACTGGAAAGTGGATGATATCAGCAACCAAAGTGGAAAATACACAAGGAAATATATGCCTGTGGAGAAAGATAAGGATCCTGTGTCATTCCTGGAGAAACCACTGTCTGACCCTATCTCTCTTTATATGTAGAAAATAGTCCATATACGTTTTGATTCATTTCAGTCTTCAGTTCTTCATTACTGACACTTAAAATAATGCACCTAAGCTTTCTTTTAACTTTTATAGGAGAAAAAGTTTTAACTTCATAGACAACCTAAGAGAAAAAGAAAATATTTCAGGAAGCTTTCAAAACCAATCTTTTAAGTAAAAAGAAAGAATTTGTTAAGATGTTTTTCTTGATCACCACTCCGTGGTTCACACTTCTGTCAGCTGAAATGTTCAGACAAAACCAAGCTTTGCTCTTACTTGGAAACTTATCACACAATATCATTTTTCAGAATTATTTGAGTTGGATTTCAAAGAACAGGTATAACTTGGGGTGAGTGGCAGTAGTTAGGAATGAAATTGCCTTTTAAAAAATATTTTATTTATTTATTTTTAGAAAGGGGGAAGAAAGAGGAGAGAAACATCGAAGTGATGGAGAAACGTGATGGGTCACCTCTCACAGGTGCCCCGATTGATTGGGGACTGAACCCACCACCTTGGTCTGTGCCCTCAATGGAATCAAACTGGAGACCTTTTTCTTCACAGGCGGGCACCCAACCAATGGAGTCACACTGGTCAGGGCTGACATTGCTTTTGCTAATACGACTGATAATGTCCTTGGAAACCTGGCCCCATTCCTCTCATTTCACAGATAAGGCAAAACCAAAAGCTAACAGTAGAAGGCAGAAGCTTACAAGGAGGCAGAATTCGGCTTAACTTAACTTCCAAATCAGAATGCTCAGCAGTGTAACCCCCGCTTCTGTGTGGTGCAACAATGAGCCACTCTCCCCTGAAGATGCTACAATAGAGAATGGTTATCTGTCAGGGGCACTGCTGAAAGTTTCTGCACTGAGGAGGTTGAAAATGGTTTCTCAGGTCCTCTCGGACTCTGATTTTTATTGATTGGGTGTGAGGAGCTGGAGCAAGATATGGGTACACTGTGAGGGAACAAAATCATGAGCATGAATGTTGGGCATGAGTTGGGCCTGGTTATCTTCTCTTATTTGATGTGACAAAGATTCTTTGCTTGACCAAATCTTACTCAGGCTTCTGAAGCTTCTCCTAGGTCCATCTGTGCACTTCCTTGTAAAATCTAGTTTTAGCAAGAACCCGGCTACACCACTTAAGCATGAGGCCCCCATCTTCCACCATCATTCCATAGCAATGTCTAACCACCCTTGCCTGTCCTTAGCAAAAGTCCTGTTAGGTCATTTTAACCAAAACCCCTCTTACTCCTGAATGTTTCCTCTTAGAAAATTTTCATCCACTGATCCCCACCCTGCTCCTTGGCTATAAATTCCCACTTGGTCATGCTGAATTCAGAATTGGGCCTAGTTCTTACTGAGGTCTCTTTTCACTTACTGCAATTTGTCCACATAAAGTCTGTTTCTACTGCTGTAATGACTGCCAACTCTGGTTTGTCACACATCTGGTTTTTAGATGTGTGAAGAGGAGCACTAAGACGTAAGGCAATGCAGAGATATGAAAGTTAGCTCAAGGAAAGCCTTGACTACATACAGCTAAGGAGTTTGAATTTTATTTTATAAAAAAAGAAGCCACTGAAATTTTTGATAAAGAAGTGACAAGATAGGTATACTGCTTTGGGGAGACAGTGGTTTATAATGTGAGAAAGTAAAGATATCAATCCAGGCCCTGGCCAAATAGTTCTGTTAGTTAGAATGTTGTCCTGATATGCCAAGGTTATGGGTTTGATCCCTGGACAGGACACATATAAGAATCAACCAATGAATGCAAAAATAAGTGGAACAACGAATCAACGTTTCTCTCTCTAAAAATAAGTAAATAAAAAATAAAGATATCAACCCATTAGGACAGTGATTTTCGATTGGTGCACCACAAAAATTTTTAAAACATACAATACCTATTTAGTCAGGGGCACGGACCTTTTTCCTTAGATTGTCAAATTAATAAAAAAACAAAATGACACCCTGGCTGGTGTGGCTCAGTGGATTCAGTGCCAGCCTGTGAACCAAAGGGTTGCTGGTTCGATTCGCAGTTAAGGCACACACCTGGGTTGTGGGCCAGGTCCCCAGTAGAGGGGTGCACGAGAAGCAATCATACATTGATCTTTCTCTCCCTTTCTTTCTTCTTCCCTTCCCCTCTCTCTAAAAATAGATAAAATCTTTTAAAGTCTTAAAAAATTATACTGTATTTTTTCAGACTATAAGATGCACACCCCCCACCCCCGTAATTTGGGAGGAATAATGGTTGTTAATGCTGCTGTTGAGTTCTGTTTACATTTACATTGGTGAAATGTTATTTATGTTATTCAATATTTTACCACATTTTTTGCTTCAACACTTTTTTTCCTATTTTCTTTCTCTAAAACCTAGGTGCGTCTCATGGTCTGAAAAATACGGTACCTACTTTTTGTCAGATCAGCAAAATACATATTTTTTGGTGTGCCACAGAATTTTAGTAATTAGTTTATTTGTGCCATTAAATGAAAAAGGTTGAAAAATTGCTTCATTAGGAGACTATACAATCCAAGAGAGAACTATGAGAGATTTGAACTCTAGGGTTAGCAGCAACGGAAATGAAGAGTAAGAACTATGGAGATTGTAGAATCACAATTGACAGGACAAGATCATTGCCTAGATGAGGTTCCCTTTACAGGTAGCTTCCCATCTCACATCGAAGCCATCTAGCCTCTGGCTCAGCTTCTCGCCAAGGGGACAAATCCTGATCTCGTTGGCCTATCTCACCAGGCAAGTTCAGTTGTTTCATCTGTAAATGGGGTTATATTATACTAACACCTACCTTACCGTGCGTTGTAACGAGGATTAAATATATGAAAAACACTTGGAAAGGGGCCAGGCAGAGTATATGCTACTGTTATTACCATCACTTGGAAATCCCACCTCTTCCATAATCTCGACTTTGAAACTTTCCCCTCTAACACTCTGTTTCCATTCTATGCTTCCTAAATCAGCCCAGGACTTGATGCTGGTTAGATGTAGGAGGATAAAAATAAAAATAATAATAAAAAAACCTCAAAAGTTGTGATTCTGAGACGTTTGCAGAAATTTTGAGAGGGGGCTGTTTATGGGAAAGGCATACCTGGTTTGAAATGTGTAATTTGAAACTTTCAATCCTCATCTGAGGACATGCTTACTGCTTTTTTGGAGAAAGGGTAGGAAACATCAATTGCCTCTTGTACGCACCTTGGCAGGGGACCAAATCTGTAACTCAGGCATATGTCCTGGCCAGGAATTGAACCTGAAACCTTTAGGTTTATGGGATGATACTCCAACCAAGCTACACCAGCCAGGGCCATTTGAAACTTTTAAAGATCCAAGTGTAAATGCCCTGCAAACTAGACACACAAGACTAGAGCTTGGGAGAGACCAGTGCCACACATGCAAATTTAATACTTGCATAGATGGCAGAGGCCTTGGAAGTAAATAGATTCCAAGGATAATGGCAAAGACACAAACAGAATGCACATTAAGGAATGCTCAGTTACAGACTGAGGAATCATGGTGGGGTTATGAATAATCAGAAGAATCAGGTGAATAAAATGTTGAGTTCCAAAGATCTTTTCAAAAACTTTTTTTCATGTAATGGCCCGTCTCAGGTCACACTGAGAAGTTATGAAAGACTGACAGCCATGAAGTCTTCTGTGCAGGTGGGGGAGGTGAAGTGTTCACCATCTGGGCAAAGAATGGGCTGACCCTTCCTGTTCAGTGGTCTTTCCCCAGAGCTTCACATTAAGTTGCCATACTCAGGCCACCCCAAACTGTCCTAACTGGAAGCTCTTCTTAATTACCACGTATCATTATCTAAGATATAGCTCGTTTGTCTTCTAGGAATTTTCCAACTGTTCCTTTATTTTTTCCCCTTTTCAGTGTAGTTTAAGCTCTATCCTCAAAAATAATTTTGCCTGATTGGGGGCTTAGAAATCTGCATTACTAACAAGCAGCCTAGTGACTCTAATATGTACAGTTCACAGTCTACACTCTGAGAAACAATCTGCAAGTATGTGCGGATGTCAGAGAAGAGCCCAAATGATGAGTTTCACTATAGTTTTAAGAAATTAAAAACACATTAGGTAATCACAATGTGATCCATATTTTTTGAGAGGCTAGAGCTCCAGACATTTCATCTTCTCCACTAGACTTTCATCTCTGCCTTCTCCATGACTGTAACATCCCTCCTAACAGCCAAACTGAGAAACCTAAATATGCCCATTGCTACTTAAGATCCGACTACACACTTGTCAGGAACCCCATACCCAGTAACACCTTTCCAGTTTTAGTTGTTGGTTTTAAGTACCATACCACACTGAATGATGTGCAGCACAAAGCACTCTACGTGAGGGTGTAAAGGTGGGAGCGATTGTGTAAATGATTGAATAGTCTGGGGCAGTATCTAGAATATGACGGGAGTCTTGAGGGAAAGAGGTGACATGTTTGTGACTAAGAGAGAAATGGTTGGTTGTAAAAAAAATTTCAAGATTAATTTTTAATGACTCCATTTACAAGCACTGTTTCCTGTTTAAATTTTGCTCCTGCACAAAAACACACTCAATCTCTCCTTCTGAAAATCTATTCTCTTTAATAGTGCACTTCATTTATGCTACAGGATGAGCAACATTGGGAAAACATAATCAAAGTTCACCCCTTCAAGCTGAGAAATCTCAGGAGCTCCATCCTAACCCAGCAGGAGCCCTACCACCAGGCTCTTGTCAGAGCCCTCCTTCTCTAGGCTTTGCTGTGTGAATTCACTCTGCTGTTGAAGTCAGAGGTGGGGGCAGGAGAGGCTGACTGCTTGGGTCAGGTGTCACAGATCATAGGTGACAGAGGGCAGGGCAAGCTGGCTAAGTGAGCTCCTTAACAGCATCCTTAGTCATTAGCAGTTTGGATTAAATCACTTTTATCATAGGAGTGGTGAGAGGAAGAGGAAGCAGAGGCAATTCAAAATGCTTTTGATCCACTTCCTCATGTTACTCGCTGATTAGATGGATTTCCCAATTAGTCATATCACAACAGGGAATGACAAGGGGTTCTCCAACAAAAATGCCAGACAGCTCTTGGAAACTTGGTCTTCCTGCTCCAAGAGCCATAAAGGATAGTCACCACAGAAAACCTCTCTTGCCCACCCCACCCTTTTTCCCCCAATCAAATAAATCCCTCAGCACCAAATTCTTATCAAAACTTAATGCTGGATTAGGAACAGGGACTTTCAAATACAGCCTCCTTTTCCCTTTCTTAGCAAGTAACAGGACCCAGGACATTCTTGCCACTGCCTTTTATCCTGACTGTACTGACTCCAACTACAGGAATCCTTAGAATTTTCCTACTGTGCTTCCATCCCCACCTTAGTAAGAAAGGCTCCCTTGGTGTAAGAAATATTGTCTAGTGCAAAATCCCTTCCATAGTGAAGGTGACTGGTCCCAGAGCTTCCCTCTATTCCCAACAATCAATCTGCTGCTTGCCTCATAATTTTCAAGGCTGGTACCATTCCATGGGAGACTGACTAGGTTGCTAATCACTGTGCCAGGATGACTGGCGCAATTAACCCCATTCTCTAAAGTGAAATGTTTGCATCAGAAGGGACACATCCTAAGTTGTTCATACTTTTATAGTAAGGCAGGAACTCTTTAGACTCAGAGAAAGTGAGAAAAACAGGTGTGTGGCTCTCTTTCATGTAGACTCTCTGATATTTAATTCAGTAACTCTGAGAGAACTTTTGCTCATTCCCATTACGTTCAAAGGCTTCTCTCCAGTGTGAATTCTCTGATGGCGAACAAGAGCTGAGCTATACCTAAAGGCTTTCCCACACTCACTACATTCATAGGGATTCTCCCCTGTGTGGATTCTTTGATGCTGAATAAGGCCTGAACTATAAGTAAACTTCCCTCCACATTCCATACATTCATAGGGCTTCTCTCCAGTGTGGATTCTCTGGTGCTGATAGAGGTGTGAGCTCTGGCTGAAAGCCTTCCCACACTCATTACATTCATAGGGCTTCTCTCCAGTGTGGATTCTCTGGTGATGAATGAGGGTGGAGCTCCTACTGAAGGCCTTCCCACATTCGTTACAAGCATACGGTTTCTCACCAGTGTGGATTCTCTGATGATGAGTAAGGGTGGAACTCCAGCTAAAGGTTTTCCCACACTCATTACATTCATAAGGTTTCTCTCCAGTATGGATTCTTCGATGTAGAATGAGAGCAGAGCTACAACTGAAGGTCTTCCCACAATCATTACATTCATAAGGTTTCTCTCCAGTGTGGATTCTTTGATGCTGAATCAGATGTGAGCTCTGGCTGAAGGCCTTCCCACATTCACTACATTCATAGGGCTTTTCCCCAGTGTGGATTCTCTGATGTTGAATAAGGTCTGAAGTTCGATTAAAGCTCTTGCTACATTCATCACACTTATGGGGTCTGTCTCCCACAGGAAGTCTCTGATGTGGAATAAGGTTGGAACTCACGGTGAAACTGTTCCCAAAATCATTATATTTCTGACTTCTCTCTCCCATGGGGGTTAGTTTTTCCTCAACTGTCACTTGACCAAAATCTTGTATCTTCTTATTCAGTCTTTTCCCAGAGGAGTTCCCCAGCT
The DNA here is from genome assembly GCA_004024845.1 of Tonatia bakeri. Lineage (NCBI taxonomy): Eukaryota > Metazoa > Chordata > Mammalia > Chiroptera > Phyllostomidae > Tonatia > Tonatia bakeri. The sequence goes on along the minus strand of PVIA01015710.1, from coordinate 12,551 downwards.
GCCTCTTCAGATTGACTTCTTTTTCATAGGCTTCTTCAAGCTTAAGACCCTGAGAAATATCCTTTTGGAATCTTCCCAATAGCACCCCATGTGATCCTGTATCTTCAGAAATTTCTTGATCATGCTCAGTTCTGGTCTCACCATCTGGCATAATACAAAATACAAACATCACTTGTTCCTTGTGGAAGAAAGAATCAAAACCAGAGGACCGCGCATGCCTCTTATCTGCCCAGGCTATGTGTAGCTAAGGCCGAATAAGAGAAGAGAAAACAGGGAAGGAGAAAGGCAGGAAGCAAAACTGAGAAAACAGCTAGAAGTAGAAAAAGCTGGATTGTAAGGACAGGGTGGATCAGGCAGGGACAAGGAACCAAGAATAAAAGAAGGGCATGTTCCATGAAGTGACAAAGTCCTCAGAGAGGTTAAAGACTGTAGATATAATTTGGGAGATGGTGACTACCAGGACTGTTTAAGAAAAGGGGGGAAGGTGATGAGAAACAGTAGCAGAGCACGAAGGAGCACCAAGGTTGAGGTCACTAGTGACTCCCTACAGCCCCAGGAGAAAAGAACACTCATGTCTGTAGCTGTGCCACATATGCCAAATGCATGGAAAGAGGCAAGAGACAGAGTCAGTCCATCTCTGGGCCCTAGGTCTAGAAGGCTATGCTATGATGTGATGACATATAAACAATTTCCATATGTGACTTCTCTATTTTCACTGTCCTGGGATGTTTAAAGGGAACTTCAAGCACAGAATACAAATACAAAGGGTCTAGATATCAGCATTTTTTTTGTTTGCCAATATTTTAAAAAGTAAATATAGGGCAATGAGTATTAGGGACAGAAACAGCTGCTTCTCCTTCACTTGAAGAGGCACCTCTCCGAATCTCTCCCTTCTCAATTCCCCTCAAACCCAGAATTCTCAGCTCTTCCTCAGCCCAGAGATCATGTCAAAATACAGGAATGGGGATCCTGCTCAAGGATAAGACACAGGACAAGGTTTATCCTGTTCATATTAAGCAGTCACAGAGCTCAATCCCAGACCCAGGACCCGCTGGGGTCAAAAAGGAAATGTCAGGGAGGTCTCAAACCGAGTTAGGAAAACCCTCTGGCATTGCTGAAGAATAAGTTCTCACTGTTAAAAGTGAGAGACAAGGAATTAACAGTCCATGGACTAAAGGTTAAGAAGGGAATTGTTCCCTATAACAAGTTAAAATGTCTACAAGAGCAGCAGTTGCACTACGTCATGAACAAAGCAACAAGTCTTTTGAGGTAGCCCATCAGAGAAGGGGACGAGATGGAGTTCCAGAATGTTCACCTGGGAACAGAGCAGTACCTGTTCTGGGATCCCAATATGCTAATCTTTTGGAAAAGTCTCTGGATTATATATTAAATTCTAAGAATAACTTAAAAAAAAGTACCATATTTGGACTTCAAAAACCAGGGCTAGAGTTCCACCGCTCATAGCTGCAGGACCATGCGTAAAGCATTTCAGATCTGACCTTTCTTTCCTCAACTATAAAATAAGGAGGATAATTCTAGTCCCTCAAATGCTGTGTTACTGTGAGGCTTAAATGAGAGTATATGGAACCTTGTTATAAACTACAAGTTACTATACACATGGGAGTTACTATTATTATTATTACAATTTTCTGAGACTAAGGCAATCCTTAATTAATTATTTTCTCTGACTCAATTGTTACTAGCAAACAAGGAAGCAAAGAAATGCCAAGAGAGTTTTATTGAGAAAGCATAACTCCTTACCCAGCGAGAACACATTCCCATAGTTCTCCAGCATCACATCTCTGTAGAGATTTCTCTGAGCAGGCTCCAAACGCTTCCACTCCTTCCGGATAAAGTACACAGCTACATCCTCAAATGTCACCAACTCCTGAAACAACACATTCCTGCATGCAATTTCAGGGTGAGGACTGACAGCACCAAAAAAATAATTGGGGATGGGGTTAAATAAAGCATATTTGGTAAGTTGAGGAAAGGAGATTAAGGTGGAGAGAGGTGAGAGTCCAAAAAAGAAAGTAAGGTCCATTACTCAGTAGGAAAAGACCACAGTCCTGATGGAGGGAATTGTGGTTGGGGCACTGAACTGGGATGTTGCTGAACCAAAATGTCCACAAAATGGGAAAGAAGAAGAGGATAAGGGGAACCAGAGCTTACCTGGGACTTGGCCTTTAGGAGTGCGGCTGCCAACATCTCATCACCCAGACTCTCCTTGTTGGAAAATGCAGGAACTTTTGGGGAAGGAAGAGCTGGGGACATTAAAGGGTCTATGAGTAAGTCTGCTGCTACCTCGCCTGCCAACCTACAGAGAACTCATAGGGTGCTGGGACAACCTAGGACCTATTCCCTCTGACATTTTTAAGTTCACTTCCTCTGTAGCTACAAAAAGAGCTTATAATAGGCACATCCAGTGTGGGCCCATCCTAAAGAGAGATGTCTAAAACTATGTTGAATCTTGCTCTCTGCTCTGCCCCTGCTCCCTTTCTTTCTATCCAGTCACTCTACTCGCAATGAAATGTGCTCAGTCTGTTGTTAGTGATGAATGTGTTCTTGTCCGTTCTCCCACGCTTGGCCAGAAACAAAGGCTGTCCTGCTCATATTCCCTTCGTCATTCTCCACATCTCTGAACTCAAACTACTGTATGAAGTTCTCTTAGACCAGAGGAAAACTAGAAGCTTCACCCCAACCCTGACTAAAGACATAACACTCATAGCTGTTCTCCATCCCCAGATCAAACGTACAAATCTCAACACTATAGGTGTTTCCTGTTTCTGTACTTAATCACCTTTCTTTCCTTCCCTTCCCCCCTCCCTTTCCTTTCCTTCCCCTTCCCCCTTTCCTTTCCTTTCCCTCCCTTTCCTTTCCTTCCCTTCCCCCTTTCCTTTCCTTTCCTTTCCTTTCCTTTCCTTTCCTTTCCTTTCCTTTCCTTTCCTTTCCCTCCCTTTCCTTTCCTTCCCTTCCTCCTTTCCTTTTCTTCCTTTGGTTTTCTTACGACCCTTGGCTGGGATTGGAATGGCTAGATCATATGGGTATGTAAGTTTAACATTTTTAAAAATGATGAACTGTTTTTCAAAGTATTTATCCAATTTTACACTTCCACCAGCACTATATGAGAGTTCTAGTTCCTCCGAATCCTTGTCAACATTTGGTATGGAATATCTTTTATTTTTATTATTTTTTTAAAGATTTTATTTATCCATTTTTAGAGAGAGGGGAAGGGAAGGAGAAAGAAAGGGAGAGAAACATCAATGTGTGGTTGCCTCTTGCACTTGGCTTGCAACCCAGGCATGTGCCCTGATTGGGAATTGAACCAGCGACCCTTTGGTTCGCAGGCTGGTGCTCAATCCACTGAGCTACACCAGCCAGGATACTGGTATGGTATACCTTTTAAATTTTAGCCAATCTAATGTATGTTTACTGGTATCTCACCATTGTTTTGGATTGCATTTCCCTAATGAACAACATCAAACATCTTTTCATGTGCTCACTGAGCATTTGTATATCTTTTTTTGTGAAGTGTTTATTCAAATGTTTCCATTTTAAAAAGTGGGTTGCCTTCCTGAATTGCAAGAGTTTTTCTGTAATCTGGATACAAGTCCTTATCAGTTAGCTGTATTGCCCAGATTTTTTCCTGATCACCTACCTTTTTTTTGTAATTTTTAGGTTAATGTATTTATTCCATAGAAACTTGAAATCCCTAGGTACTAGATTCTGCAGAATCACCCAGATAAAAAAAGTTCTTAAATGCTTTTCCTCCTAAGCAAGGGAATAATAACACTAGGAATGTAACTGGCTCTAGTCATGAAAACAGTCTATGGAAACAAAATACAAATACTTTCATGGCTTCCTTTTTTTTTTTTTTAATTTTATCTTTTGCCCATGACCTACAAAACAATTCCCAAGAGTGCCCTCTAAGCACGTGGTCCTAAAGAGCAAAAACCAGGACTATGAACTTGGCTGTTAATAAGCCCTTAGAAAATGGAATTTGGTGTGTCCCAGTTTTCTCAATCCTGCACAAGGAACACACAGCCCTTAAAAATGCCTCAGCTATAAAACCTATCAAGCTGTATGTTAATCCATACTCAGCTGTGAGTTATTAAATGGCAAGAATTATGTCTTAATTATGTCCGGATTCTAGAAATTTGCCTCGTACCTGAGATTTCAATAGATGACTGTTGAATGACTGAACAAATAAATGAATGAATGAATCCCCCATTCCTTACCACTCTCAAGCAGGGCCTGAGGTTCCTGAGATGCGTGATCAGCCTGAGTTTCCATGGGTAAGACCAGAAGCACCCGTCTCTGGTCTCCAACACTCAGCCAGAAGCAGGTTTTGAATGAGAATAAGGAAGCACTGCAGAAACAAAAGTTCAAGATTCATATTTAAAAAAAAAACTCACTAGCATTTTAGTTAGTACCCAAGAACAATGAGAGGAAATGTAGTAATGGGGACTAGTCTTTAAGACCCTGGTAAATATATATACTCCCACTCCCTATAATGAGGTTACATGAGGATCACTAAAAGGGCCCAAGTTCCTCAACAGTATCTCACTTTTGGCTCCCCACAGACACTGAGGGATATTTTTAACAACAAAAATCAGAGAATATCAGTGCCAAATATTAATGTTAACAGAATGAAATAGTAAATAACTATTGAAATGAAAAATATCAAAGTGAAAAAGAGAGCACACACATAGGCTGCACAATATGTAAGTATGTACCATACCAACTTTGAAGAATATTTGGGCCCTTGCTGGTATGGCTCAAATATTCAGTGCTCAGTGGATTGAGGGCTGGCCTCAGAATCAAAACGTCGCCAGTTCAATTCCCAGTCAGGGCTTATTCCTGGGTTTTGGACCAGGTCTCCAGCTGGGGGAGTGCGAGAGGCGACCGATTGCTGTTTCTCTCAAATGTTGAGGTTTCTCTCCCTCTCTTTCACCCTCCTTTCTTTTCTCTAAAAATAAATAAATAAAATCTTAAAAAAAATTGGGATCATGGAGAAAGCTATTTATTTATAGAGGAGAAAAACAACCCTCATAAACATTACAATTGGTGGGAGAAAAAAACTTACTAGGTTTCTAGCTGTTACACTAAATTTAGGTGTTATCCTTAGAGAAAAGGAGCCATGAAACAGCACCCAAATAATGGAGCTTAGAGAAACTGACTGAGTTCCATGTCTCTCATGTTAACCTGCGGAGACAATCCCAGTCTCACAGAGCTAGGGCTAGCTCTATTAAATTAAGATAAATTCGTCCTCCCCTTTCTTTCTGAAATGCTTTTCTCCTTCCTGTCCCAGTCAAAGGTGGGATATTGTCGAGGAACTTGGGCCCTTCTGTGGTCCTTGTGAGTCTCATGACAGGCACTGGGTGTATACATTCACCTGGATCTGAAAGACTAGTCCCAGTTGCTATGTATCCTCTCACTGAGAAGGTGATGCCAACTTTCTTTTTATCTCCCTTCTCTCCTAATACATTGCGTTAGGTCAGAGTAGAAGTCCCTGAAGCAGGGACCAATACTTTCTAAAAAGTACAAGATTAATAATTACTTTGTTTTTATCCCTATTAATGTCCCCACTTCCCAGATGCTACAAATCAAAAGAGATATGTTTTCTGTGGTTCTAGTGAAGAAAATGTAACATTAACACCTAGACTAATGTTTGGATCTCAAGCAGAAGTTTCCACTTCACTGAACATTATGGAAAGAATCAACAGATCTAGAACAGATGCAGCAGCCACCAGAGCACCCTTACACTTAGGCAAAAGCAAAGAAAAAAAACCCCTGGATTTTGTCTACCTCCCTCTCTTTATCTGTTTATTTGCTCATATAACAAACATCTGTTGAGTGCCAACTATATTGTAAGGCACTACTAAAAGGAATAAAAAACCAGGAATGCAAATGGTATTTGCTTCATCATCACAGACTGTTGTGTTCACATGAGACATGAAAAGGAGAGGGGCCTAGTCCAAGAGCCACTGAGAGTTCAGAGAGCTCTAGTCTTTGGGCAACAAAAGGGTATAAAATGCTCACCACCAACACCATTACACAGTGAAAAGCACTGAATCAGGCACGACTGAGCCAGGCCCAAAAGCTCAAGATGGGTAATGTACCCCCTTGCCACCATCACTCTCCCAGCTGGGTCCCTTTGAACCAGGGGTCCCCAAATTCCAGGCCTGTTAGGAAACAGGTCACACAGCAGGAGGTGAGCTTGAATGTAATATACATGAATCATCCCAAAACCATCCCCAGCTACCTGGTCCATGGAAAAATTGTCTTCCATGAAATCGGTCCCAGGTGCCAAAAAGGTTGGGAACCGCTGCAAGCCATCTCTTTGTTCCTATCAACATCTTTACGATTTCCAGGACTGTTTATAAGCAGACACCCCCAACAAATCAGCTCTGAGTCCAAACTGTCCTTAGAAAGGAAAATCAGACTCTGATTTTCAGAGGAAAAAAGCAATGCTCCCTCCTCACAGCTGGGTTAACCAAAGCTGTAACTCAAAGGCATATTGTTGAGAACAAGTACCCAGTGTCTGGATCAGTATACAATGTTTCTCATAGAAAGAAAACTCTCCATTGTGCTCCCACAGCTTCAGGTGCAGGGCCCTTCCCCTGCTCTAATGCCAACCCCTCTCCCTGAAGCAGCTTCTGGAGACTGAGAAAAATGACCTGGTAGTAAAAACGAGTCATGGAAAGCTTTACCTGCTATCCTTTCCTACCTTCTTTGGAGTTATCTCAAGAAGGTCAAAGTAGCACTTAGGAGGAGATTCTGTTCAAGTTCCCAGGAATTCTCACTTTAGTTGATGCCAATGCTGTATGATTAAGGGAAAAGCAGAAAAAGGAATTTAAAATATTCATATAAACTTCACTTCTAACCTAGATATTTATAGATAAGGGGAAAAAGAGATGTATGCTAATAAGTACCAATTAAGACCACAACAACTGGTACTTGTGTTGCATCCTAAAGAAAGCTGAAAGGGACTGCAAGTTCTCCAGTTCACACTCCCATTCCATGTTAAGATTCCTTCTCAAGTTGCTAACGACGTCGGCTTACTTGCTAGATACTCTCAATACTTCAGCAAGGAGTCTGTTCCATTGCTGCAGTTTGGCCACAAGGAAATGGTAACTGAAAATCCACCCCCTTGGAACTTCACCTCACAGAGACCTAATAACCTATGGAGCTTCAACGACAGAATCTTCTCCCACACAACTCTCCAAAACCAAAAGATGCCCTCTCTCCACAAACTTCTCTTCTTGGGGATAAATAATTATAATTTCTCTAGTAGTCCATACATTTCAGGTTCATCATCTTGCTAATCCTCTGATACAGTTTAAACATGCCCTTCAGAGGGTAAACAACGGGTCTGCGTTCAATCCCACCAAAAACCCGTATCAAATCAGGGATCAATACAGTGGCAAATGGAATACAAACAGTTGTACCACTCCCCGTAAACGACTCGATCTACTGGGCGCCAATGGATTATTCCCGTAACTGAGTTTGCACTTCCTCCCAGACATAGCTCTAACTGCGCACACTTCGAAAAACTCATTCTCTGACCCTAAACACCTAGGTAAGTAAAAACAAACCTACTCTCCTACCGTGGATGCGAATAACTGTGTGAACCTCAACTAAAAGCGTCTCGGAGAACTACTAAGTTAGGGTGGCTGTCATCAACTGTTTCAAAGAGAGGGACCCCTCTACAGCCACAGTGGAACTTTTAAGTGCTCTTGCTGGGCGCTGACTCGCAAAACCAGAACCGAAGCCCCTTTCTTCCTCCCACGCAGGTGAAGGAGCGTCCCTGGAAAAACGGAGTCCGGGATCGGCTGCGAAAGAGCGAGCGGTGCCTTCAGCACCCTGCTCCAAGAGGGCCTGGGGTTCCCAGGGGCCGCAGCAGCATGGACACCACCCCCTTCCCGGGCGATCACAGACTCCGTCTCACCGCGAGCTCCGAGGGCGGCCGGACTCACCCTAGGGGCAGGGGCGGAAGACTTGAGGGGTCGGGACACGGACCAGGCCCCGTTGGACACTGTCACAGACCCACACACCAGGGACAGAACAAAGAACGGAAGCTCCCTCCGTTTCGCTTCCGGGTCGGTCCCTTTTTTTTCTTTTGCCACTCAACTCGCGCCCGTACCCCTACCCCCTGCGCCGCTCCCACCTGCTCTCTCTAGGAAAATGGGAGGTCTCCGCCTCTCGGTGGTTTACTGACTCCAGGTCTCAGTCGCGTGGCGCTGGCGCAGGGCCCAAATGCTGACGGGACAGCCGAGCCTCACGCCCCCGCCCGCCGCCGAGCCGCGCCCCCTGCTGGCTGGGCGTGTCGGGATCCCACTCATCTCTGTCTCAGGGCGCATGCTCAGGCGCAGCGGGCCAGGGATAGGGCGCGAAAGGGGGCGCGGTGGGGCGTGGGAGAAACAGGGTCTACTGGCTCTGGCTCCACGCACGGTGTCTTGAGTGGCAGCCAATGGCGGAGGAGAGCGCTCAGTGCGTGAGCTACCCCGCCCCTAGCCGAGCTGTAGTAAATTTTGGAAGGATTCATCGATAAAAAAAAATTCAGCCTTATTTGAAATTTCCAAATAAACCAAGTTTATGCTTCCAAAGTTTTCTGTTGGTATTATCCGGGACCAGGGCAGGCTGCCGCAAAATACCGAACAACACTACATTGATTATGTTGATTTAAAGTTACTTAAAAAACTAACAATGCAAGAAGAACGCTCTGACCTCTCTGCATCCTCCTGAAATCAGGAGAATAATCTCCCTTGTAAAAAGTGCCCTTCTTGCTCCAAGGAGGAAAGGCACCCTTGAGTGAGGGAATCCAAGAGTGGGGCTCAAGGGTAGAAGCTTAAGGTAAAAAAACTTGTTACTAATTTACTACCCAAATCCAAACTTTGTTTAGATTAGATTCCTCACCAACGAGAGTCAAAACTTGTCCTGATTCTTCACAAACTTATCTTTGTCTAAAAGTATGAAAAGATGGCTGGTCTGTCAATTCTCTGAGCATCATCTATGCTCTCCCATACCCACATTGTAAATTGGGTTTTCTCCTGATAATCTGACCTGTGTTAATTTTAACATTAGTCCAGTTGTAAGAACTCAACAAGGGTAGCAGGAGGAATGTCCCCCTCCCCAACAGTGTCATGTAAACTTGTCCCCTTAAATTACTAAAATCTCAAGATTATAGCCCATCAGAGAGTTCAGGTGAGGACAAATCTGTACAGGGATGAGAGAGAAAAACTTGGGGAACTTACTGATCCAAAAAAACCCAAACAAACAAAACAAAACAGGGGAAAACCTATTGGTGTGATGAATGTATGAAATGAGGAGCAAGGTTTAGTGGTTCACTCATCTTTACTCACTTATGCCTTCACTGATGGAACCCTGTTCTTACAGATTATATACAAAACAAACTCTTCTGATTTCCTGAGTAACAAGAGCCCTCTTGATGCCCCTCAGAGCTCTGTCTCGCATTTGGTCCCAACTTTTACTTTATCCAATATTTAGTGTGCAGCCTCTCAGCTCTGCGAATGCAACAGACCTTCCTCTCAGTGACTTCAGTCTAAGGACAATAATTCAAATAACCAATTCCAGTGAAATATGGTATGTGTTAAGAAAAGGTGATCAAGAGCAGGGCTCTGTGAGGAGGTTAGTCTTCTAGAAGTGATACAGTCTTTTTTATTTTTGTTTTAGGGAGGCAGCAAAAGTAATACTCAGAGACTGATTCCGTTGTTGCCCATGATTTTACTAGTACAGGTTTACTGTGAAAACTATAATTTCACAAGCCAATAGCATCTCTGAATTAATTTTTCTTCTTTGGGATTTATTTAAGGAAATGTATGGTTTATCTTGCACAGTTTCCCACTGTCTGGAGTTTCTTGTCTTCCTACATTGTCCTTAGATCTAGACCAGATGCTAGAAAAGTTTATTTACTTTTTTCTTTTAAATTATACTTTATTTATTATGCTGTTACAGTTGTCCCAATTTCTCCCCCTTTGCTCCCCTCCACCCAACACCCCCACTTCCTCAGGCAATCCTCATGCCTTTGTTCATGTCCATGAGTCATTCGTGTAAGTTCTTTGGCTACTTCATTTTCTATATTGTGGGTATTCTGTGACTACCAATTTGTACTTCTATATCCCCTCACCTCCTCGCCCATTTCCTCATAACCCCCTTCCATCTGCCAACCATCAAAACACTCTCTGTATCCATGATTTTGTCTCTGTTCTACTTGTTGGCGTAGTTTGTTTTTTAGATTCAATTGTTAATAGGTATGTATTTATTGCCATTTTGTTGTTCATAGTATTGCTCTTTTTCTTAAATAAGTTCCTTTAATGTTTCATATAATAATGGCATGGTTATGATGAACTCCTTTAGTTTTGTCTGGTCTTGGAAGCTTTTTATCTGACCTTTGATTCTAAATGATAGCTTTGCTGGGTAGAGCAATCTTGGCTGTAGGTCCCTGCTTTTCATGACCTTGACTATTTCTTGCCAATCCCTCCTAGCCTGAAAAGTTTCTTTTGAGAAGTCAGTTGACAATTGTATGGGAACCCCCCTATAGGTAATTAACTGCTTTTCACTTGCTGCTTTTAAGATTCTCTCTTTATCTTTAACCTTTGGCGTTTTAATTATGCCGTGTCTTGGAGTGGGGCTCTTTGCATCCAACTTGTTTGGGACTCTGTGCTTCCTGGACTTGCATGCCTATTTCTTTCACCAAGTTAGGGAAGTTTTCTTTCATTATTTTTTTTCAAAGAGATTTCAAATTTCGTGCTCTTTCTCTTCTCTTTCTGGCACTGCTATAATGTGAATGTTGGTACATTTAAAGTTGTCCCAAAGGCTCCTTACACTATCCTCATTTTGGGGGGGGGTATTTTTTTTCTTGTTGTTGTTCTGATTGGTTATTTCTTGTTTCCTTATGTCACATATCATTGCTTTTATTCTTGGCTTCATCCACTCTACTGTTGATTTCCTCTAAATTGTTGTTTATTTCCATTAGTATATCCTTCATTTCTGTCTGGGTCTTTTTTATGCTGGTGAGGTCCTCACTGAGTTCCTTGAGCATCCTCATATCCAGTGTTTTGAATTGTGCAGTTGATAAATTGCTCATCTCCATTTTGTTTAGTCCTTTACTAGAGTTTTATTCTGTTCTTTCATTTGGACCATATTTCTTTGTTTCCTCATATTGACAGTCTCCCTGTGTTTTTTCCTATGTATTAGGTCAGAGCTGCTATGACTCCCTATATTGGTAGTGTGGCGTAATGTAGTGGGTGTCCCGTAGGGTAGAGTGGCACAGCCTCCCCTATCACCCAATTTGAGTACTCGAGGTTTGTTCTCTGTATGATGCAAGTATACCCTCCTCTTGTAGTTCAGTCTTGATTGCTATTGACAGGCTAATGGGAGGGATTTACCCAGGCCATTCAGCTGTAAGGACTGGTTGTCACCACTTACCACCAACCTCCACCCTCTGTGGAGGATCAGCTGTGCAGGGGTAGGGTGGTTGTGTTCCGATATGGTCTGTAGCTGTCCTCTGGTTGCACAGGCTCTGGGTTTTCCTGGGTGGTGCAGGCCAAGGTCAGCCCCCACCTATGTTCTGCCTGGAGCCACCCAACATGAGCTACAAAGCAGTCTGCAGATGGCTACTGCTTGTGCTGGGCTTGGAGTTTCCCAGGTAAAGCCAAACTCTGATCCAAAGCTGGGTGCTGCTAGGGCCGGGAGCTCAATGAGGCTGGTTGTTGCTTGTTTGAGAGGCTTTAGAAAGACGTGAATCCTGAACAGAGACCAGCCATTCATTTGGAAAAGACACTGGTAACGGCTTGGGTAGGCTGTGAGTTGGGTGGGGCAGAGCCTCAGGGATTCCCCGGGGTGAAACAAAGGATGTGAGCCAGGTTGATAGAGTCTTAGATATGGCTTCCACCTGCCAGCTCTGTCATTCTGAGGGGAGAGGGTTCAGAAAAGGAGCAATGGTTTTTGCCCTTCTTTCTGTCTGGGAGAAAACTGTGCCCCAGCTCTTGCTCTGATGCTAGATATTTCAGTTCCTCCCTATATGCTACAAGTGCCTTTCAAGCTGCTACTCTGGTGCTGGAGCTCAGAGGGAGTGAGTATGAGTACTGTATTTTTAAGACTATAAGATGCAGCAGACCATAAGGCACACCTAGGTTTTAGAGGAGGAAAATAGAATTTTTTGAGGCAAAAAATGTGGTAAAATATTTAATATCTTGTGACTTCGCTCCACCACCCCACCCCCAGTGAGCCAGGTAAGCCACATTTGGACTATAAGACGCACCCCATTGTCCTCCCAGATTTGGGGAGAAAACAGTGCATCTTATAGTCCAAAAAATATGGTATTTGAATGATTCAGAAGTCTTTTGGGGAGGATGCAATGAGTGATTGGCAGATTCATCACAACAATGTGCCCACTCATGCATCACATCTCGGGCAGAGTTTTTTGTGGAACATTAAATCACCCAGGTGACTCATCTCCCTTACAGCCCAGATTTGGCACTCTGAAACTTCTGGCTTTTCCAAAAATTAAAATCACCTTTGAAAGG
>PVIA01015709.1:0-21679 GCA_004024845.1 Tonatia bakeri | reverse complement strand
CTCCCTGTTAGGACCTGGGCTGCACCTCAGAAGGCAGCTTGAATGTGAGGCACTTGAATCATCCTGTAACCATATCCCCCCCCCACCCCCCACCCAACCCCAAGGCTGTCTCCTTGCTTTCTTCTTTCTGCTTATCTGTATTTTGTATTTTGTCTTTTGGAGTAATAAAGACTTTCAGCAAGGCATAGTCAGAGAACTTGATTAGAAGTTGAGAAAACTTCTTTATTAGGGTTGAGACAGAATGAGGTGCTGTTTCTGAGAAAAAGACCTCAATATATTTCGGCCTTGGACTCACATTGGTAGTTATGTCTCTGTGTTGGTCGCCATTTCTAAGTCAACTATTAAAACCCTAACTGGTAACAGTTAATGTCCTGGTGTGGAACGTGGCTCTAAGGGGTATCAGGTACTGGAACTTACAAGCAGGAACTCAGAGAAGTCTTCAAGAGAAAAGATACATCTTATGGGGTGGGATGACTAAGAAGGAACGTAAGCAAATACCAAACTTTGTCCACCTATTTTGGCTAAATTTGAAAGACTTTCCTGCTCACTTCCAAAGAAAGGCAATTTAGTGTACTTAACACTAACCTAATGCTCTAATACTCCAGTTTATTTTATTTTTATTTGTGCATGTAGTTTCTTGAATTAAGTTGGGATCCTTATTAGAAATACTTGAGAGGAGTGCATAGGCTCTGGAAAATAACTAGAAAAGTCATTTAATTTCTCCAAAAGGTTTTTTTTAATCTAAGTAGACTTGCATTTTTGTAATTTTTAAAACACAAATTTCATAAAAGTCGTAAGAGATTCACAAATAATACTAAGAGTAAAAACAAAAGAATATTAGTAACCCTTACTGGGCATTTATCATATTCATTTCCTTATTTTGTCCTTCTAAGAAGCAATATTATGAAATTGAGATATTCTTAATTTTTTTCTTCTCTCTTTTATAAAGCTGTATTGAAGTATAATTGACCCACAACACTTCCCATACTTGGTGAATAACAAACCGATAAGCTGGGACATAAGCATGCACCTGAGATAAAGGCATTAAACATACCCATCACCTCCCCAGTCTTCTTTATGTGCTCTTCTGTGGCTTTCTTGTTTGTTGTTGTCATTGTTCTTTTCTGGTGTTGTTTGTGGTAAGAAAACTTAAAATATTTTCAAGTGCACAATACCGTATTGCTAACGACACTGTGCAGTCTCCTCTCCACTTCACTGATGAAGGCCTGAAGTGCAGAGATGGAGTGAGTTGAGCACGGAGTAGCCAGCAGCTTAGCAGTGGGGCAGAGTCACATGTCACTCCCACCCTCTGTGAACCATACTGGCACTGCGTTCTACCAAGTGAAGCCCTTTTATTTTTAATACCTTTCATTCAGGGGAAGTAAATTTTGTGTTTCTCTAGAACATATAAAATAATCACATAATATCATTAAGATACTTGCTAACATAAAATATCAGTTGTCTCACAGACTCTAATTAATGCCAATTTGAAAGTTTTAAAGACATGTTTTCAAAGATTTTTCCAAAGAAAACTGAGGCTAGCTGACCACATAATTATCAATAAAGTGATTTTTGCTCACTTTAATCCTGGTTTTGTTTTCTGTGAGGGGACAGATTGGAGAGATGAAATTATGAATATGCTAAAGCTATAGTATACATGGAGATATATCTAACATTTTATTATAAACTTTTAACTTTAGAATTTTCAAAAATTAGGAATATAGAACCAAAATTGTTTTTACATTTTTCATCAATCTGATTTTTTCCCTGATGTAGATTTTAAAAAACTGATTTACTCCTAAAAGTTTATTATGCCCTTGTAAATAGCAGGGACTCAATACATGTTTCCTTATGCCTTCTTCTGAAACTTTGCTAATGGTATTCGAATTGTGCATGTGGTTGCCACCGTGTTTCAGATTAAATTCAAGAATAACACACAACATAGTTCCAGCAAAAATGTGCTTTCTGACTCAAGTAAGAGATTGATAATCTATGAATTCAGTGTTCTGCCTCTGACTCTGCTGCTATAGTAGGATTTGTACATTTTCTTAGTTTTCTTATAATTTATTTGTCAATTTACAAGATAGTAATATAAGGACTATATACTTCTTCAGTCATGAAGAAATAGAAAAGGAAGATATGAAACTAGTCCAAACCCTTCCCATAGATTTATAGGTGAGATGTGGCAGAGAGGTGAGAACACTTGAGAGCGTTGACCACATGTAGCCCTTTCTCTGCTTTGATCGAGGGGCTGAGTGTGCTTTCGGGGAATCCTCTGAGGCCAACTCTTGGTCATCTTCCATTGTCGATTGCTAGCTTTCCTTTACAATAAGCAGAATAAAATGTAAGCATACCTCCTTAAAGGGCACTCACTCTGTTAGACCATTTATTGTTGCAGATACAAGGCTATTACTATATCAATTGAAAATTCAAACAAATGCAAAATCAAACAAGCCGTAATTTCTTAGCAAGTTATTAGGAAATGGCTTACTTGTCCACTTATTACCAGCTCTGCCTATGGGCTCAGTTTCTTTTATACAGTGATCTAGACCCATGTTAGAGGGGCTATGTTAAGAGAAATGGTACATCTTTTGATGAGGGCCCAGGTGCTGTAACTAGATCGCTTTGTGTGAACCCTTAGCTTTGTCTTTAGCTCTAGGACTGAGAGGTGACCTAACCTCATCATGACGCAGTGTGTGTCATCTCAGATGGGGAAATGATAGAATCTACCTTTAGTGTATTCACATAGACACACATATATGTGCTATACACATATTTTAATATATACATGCATATTGATAATATTACTTTATGTGGAAAATTTAGAATAGCAAGATTTCACAAAGAAAGTACTGTGTGTTAGTTTTGCAAGACTCTTTGTCCTGGATCCTTACAACTCATTCTTAAATATCATTAAACTTCATTCCTTTGCTGATGTACTGTTTTTAGAACTGAACCATAATTTCACTCTTTACTTTCATTTTCTCTCACTTCTACTCATTTGCAATTTGATCGACCTTAACCTACTTCCACCTCTGCCCTTACCCTCATCTCTCACATGGTCTAGTCTTTATTCCCAGCCTCACCACTGACCACTCCAGCCTGTAGCCGAAATTCTCTTGTGATGTCCATCTGTCCTTCAGTACCTGGAATATTTGCAAGCGGCTCTTTAGCCTTGTGCTGAGATTGATTCTCATTTATTATTGTCTACCTGGAAAGAAAACCAAAATCTCTACCCGTTTGGTAATTACTCCTCTGATATATTGCTCTCTAGGTGGTTAAAGGTGAATAAATGCCGTAATTTCTCTTGATCAAGTAAAGAGCCCTCGGTAAGCTAAGTGCTTTTGCAGTAGTAGCTTTTTCACAGTTGTTTAGGTCTCTTAATTGAAGATACTAAACTCGAACTACTTCTATATGAGAAGTAAATTGTGCTCCAATTTTTTGAGCTCCTTGATAAATGGGCAGTGGTAATAGAAGTTTCCTTAACACTTAGGCTATTTCCTGACCATATTAGATACTTGTTAAATGTTTATTGAGTTATATGTCATAGTAAATTGTGTGACAAACTATAGAATGCAAAACATATTAATTTGAAAAGGAGCTAGATGTAGCCGTGTAAATGCTGTTCATTTTGAAGCTCTTCTTTGTTATAGGCAAATAAAGTTATATGTCATATGGAAAGCATATGTTATAGGGAAAACAGAATTTATAACCCCTGGTCTTTTCCCTTGTTGAACTCACTGCTTAGATTCATCAAAGGTTCTAAAACTTATCACAGCACACACATGCACACACACACACACACACACACACATCTATATCAATAACACACAACAACAACACCACTATCCTAACAGAGGTGGAAAGTATGTTTTACTCATGAAATGTGGGTAGAAAACAACACTATTTAATAATGTACCTCCTCACCTCCTATGCAATAAGCAAGGACAAAAACCAGTCTCTTGTGAATGTTCTATTATAGACTTTTCTCCGTGTATCTGGAGTTCTTCTGGTTGCTTCTTATCAAATAAATGTTTCAATTACCATCAACATTTTGAAAGACCTGTAAATGCAATAAAGTTTTTTCTTTGGGGCATATTTATTTTGGTTTTAGATAAAAGGAATTCAAGATTTTTCAGGTCTTTGAAAGAAAATCAAAAGGATAATTAAAATTAGGCCAGATTTTCTGAAGCATGTTTTTTTTTTTTCTCCAGTGTAATTGTCCTATAAGATATTCTTAGAAAAAGAGTTTCTTAGTCAAGTAAATTTTTAAAACTCTACATCTTGTGTTCCTATCTTGGAGTTTGAGAGTGACCCTATGTGTATTGAAGTATCTGAGAAGATTTTTTAAAAATTTGTAATTCAATTATGTATTTATTTATACTTAGAAACAAAACCAATTATTGTATTCCAGGGTATTGTTTTGCATATGGATATTGTTATTACTTTCTAGAGTTATACTTTTTTTTATTGTTCAGTTACAGTTGTCCCACCTTTCTCCCCATTTCTCTCCCCTAACTCGCCCCTCCCACTCCCACAGTCAACCCCGCATTGTTTGTGCCCATGAGTCTTCTATTCGTGTTCTTTGGCTTGCTCCTTCCCCTTCTTTACCCCATTATCTCCCCCCCTCATCCCTCTGCTCACTGTCAGTTTGTTCTTTATTTCCAAGTCTCTGGTTCTATTTTGCTCCCTTGTTTGTTTTATTGATTAGGTTCCACTTTAGGTGAAATCATATGGTATTTGTCTTTCACTGCCTGGCTGATTTCACTTAGCATAATGCTCTCCAGCTTCATCCATGCTGTCACGAAGGGTAGGAGCTCCTTCTTTCTCTCTGCTGTATTGTATTCTATTATGTAAATGTACCACAGTTTCTTGATCCATTCATTTACTGATGGGCACATAGGCTGTTTCCAGCACTTGGCTATTGTAAATTGTGCTGCTATGAATATTGGGGTGCATAGATTCTTAATAAAGTAACATGTATAAGATGAATTAGCCAAATGCTTCTCAAACTTGTTGGGTCACAGAATTCTCTCTATTCTCCTTCTCTTGTTTGTAGCTCGAGCAACAGTGGTATTTTGACAATCATCTTGCATTAGGCTGAACTTTTATTGATTCTATGAAAATTGAATGCTGAGAACATACATTTTATTATTTCAGATTACCCATAAAGGATTCTTGAGTGGGCATTTAGATTCTTGAATGATCTCTTGTATTTGATACTAATAATGCCTACTTGCTGACACCAACATGAAACATAAAGACATTTCTAATATTATGTTACTATTATTATATTTATTCAGCCCTGCTGTGTGAAAAGTGCTGTCACTTGTATATGCCCCTCACCAACCCATGTAGTCTGAATGCTGAATCATTGCAAAGGGAATGTAGCCATGGGTATGCAAGCAAAAAACAAAAATATACAAAAAAACCCTCAAAAACAAACAAACAAACAAAAAACAAGCAAAGCCTTCAAAGAGACTCTTTTCTTTCTTCAGATTGTCTATTCATTTGAATTTAATGCCTTGAAATGTAGTAGGAGCACCTCAGTGAATGCTATCTTTAAAAAAAATTGCTTGAAACAATGTATACATTCAGTAAGGTCATGTTTGACTGGAATTGTCTAAATGTTATCAGCTAGAATCCGTGACAGAGGCTTACTTGTGAATCAATAATGTGGCAGGTCCAAATTAAGTGTTATAAGCTGTTAGCTTCTTGAATGATTGTTTTAACTCTCACTGTAACACTTAAACCAACAGAGATGATTTCTCTGGCTTACTAATAAAAATGTATATTATTTCTACAATCCATGCTGTTTTCTATTCACCACTCTCTTTTCTATTTCAATGGTATATATATATCCTGCTTCTTTTAAATGGAGAAATAACAATCAAACTTCTGGTCTTTTGTGTTCCTCAGTCTCTGCTGAATAGGATTTTCTCAAGGGCCATTGAGAAAGCGTTTCTGGACAACATTTTCAACGACCAAATAAAAATAAGAAAAATTGCTAAGGTGCTTCTTGTTCTTTTGACTCATATAGGCCTGCATTTTGTTCCTGTTTACAAAAGGAAGGTAAACTTTGGCCATTTTATTCTAGAATAAAGATTAGATACTTCCAAAGACTTATGAGTTTGTTTTAATGGCTGAAGACAAAAATCAACCGATATTTGACAAAGAGAAGGGAAAGTCATTAGTAAAGCGGAAGGTTTTCGAAATACAAGGTTTGTGTTACTGAACTTGCCCTTCAGGAATGCTTCTGCTGCTGGTTAGAATATAAAAGAACAGAAAAAAAACTTTTCCTATGGGAAGAATAAGTAAAACTGACAAAATAAAATAAAAATTATACTCTTTTATGAAGGTAGAGAAGGGTAGTGGATTTAAAGAAACTGAATAGACCGAATTCCAGAGAAAAGCAAAGCCTTCAGAGAGACCAGCAGCTCTTCCACCTGGGGCCGTTTCCAGGTGCAGACCCAGACTGCCATGCCAGGTCTTACGACCGGAGAGCTGGATGGTGGAAAGGACTGTCGAGGGAAAGAATCCCAACTCAGCTACGCAAATCGTGCCTTGCTCCCATCCCACTCTCAGGTTTACCTGAGAAACAGGGATCAAGTCCTGGTGAGTAAAGAGATGGCACCTAGTCTAGGGCATTTTCCAAATGATTGGATTCTAGAACTTTGTAGAATTGGAAACCAGTAGTGAAGCAAACCAATCTGAAACATCAGCCAAGCCTTCCAGCTCAAAGACAGACACCATGAAAAGCTCGTAGGAAAGAACAGACATCATAGTGGAGTCAAGAAATAGATTCAATACTTATACAACCCATTGATCTCAACAAAAGTGCCAATGTAATTCAAAGAGGAAATAAGACTCTCTTTAAGAAACTTTGGAAAACTAGATATCCATATGGAAAAAAATGAACTTAATGTATCATATACCAAGCACTTTGAGATAGATCATAGCTTGAATGTAGAAGTTAGGGTGACCTAAGTTCTGAAAGAAAGGTGATGTAGCAGGCTGCCTCTAACTTGTCAGTCCTTATAGTTGCAGTACCTTCCATGGGGTACTGTGTCTTTACCAGCTTCTGTCTCTCTATTACTGACAAAGCCCCCATATCTGGGAGCTACACAGGTGTGGACTCAACCCCAGGGGCTACTCCTGTGTAGTAGCCAAGGCTTCTCAAGGATAAGAGTCCCCCTTTCTCTAAGAAGACTATTCAGGAAATCAGAAAAATGGCCATGGGACTCTTGAGACAGGTATTTGTGTCATTCCAAGATGTGGCCGTGGACTTCACTCAGGAAGAGTGGTGGGGTTGAGCTATTCTCAGAGGATGCTATACAAAGATGTGATGCTGGAAAACTACAGCAACTTGGTGTCATTGGGAATTCCATTTTCTAAACCAGCACTTGTCATTTGGCTAGAGCAGGGGAAAGAGTCCCAGAGCAAGGAGAAAGAACATTTGCCTGGCGGCTGTCTGGCAGACCCACAGCCAGAAATTCCACCTTATCCATCCTCCACTCGGCCCTCTCGCAGGAGGCGCTTTATGCCAACACGTGCTGCATGATCACCACTCCCCAGGCTGCCCAGGCTTGTGTTCCGGGACTCTCCAAACAGTGGATCTCGGCCCACCATAACCAAAGCAGCAGCGGCAACCACTCTCTCTCTCTCTCATGAAAGCTTCTGGCATGACAGCGTGGAAGGTGAAGGTAGAAAAGGGGGATCCAGATCTTTTAGGGAGGACGAGGGATAGAATTAATTCAAGAACTTTCTCCAGATCACCTGAAGGACAGCTAATAAGCTTGAGGAAAGGTGAAACAGTGGTGGAAAGAAAGTTCAGCTCAGCTGAGAAGGCGAACCCTTTGGAAACAAAGTATTAAAGTGGGTAGAAATCTCAGGATTTGAAGTAGTCAGTTGCAGAAATTGTGAGGTTGATTTTAACCAGAAGTCAGCCCCCTCCATTCATCAGAGGACCCACTCAGGAGGAAAGTCTTAGTTTTTCAGAGAGTATGGCCAGTCTTTTAGCTATAAATCAGCTCTCATCACACACAAGAGATCGCACATGGGGGAGAAGGCTTATGTCTGCACAGAGTGTCCGCATGCCTTTACTCAGAATTCAAACCTAGTCATGCACAAGATGGTATACTCTGGGGAGAGGCTTTCCACATGTGAGGAATGTGAGTGGAGCTTTAGCCAGAGTCAATTCTCTTCAGACTCCTCAGGACACACTCAGGGGAGAAGGCTTTCTTTCAGGATAAGTCACGGTTTATCACGTGCCACAGAACTCACTCATGGGAGAAACCTTATATATGCAGGGGGCTGTGGGAGGCTTTTTAGAGATAAATCAACTCTCAGCAAACACCAGAGGATTCATTCAGGGGACAACCCTCATTTGTGCAATGAATGTGGCCATAGCTTTAGTCAGAAGTCATACCTCATTAAACCCAAGAGGATGCATTCTGGGAGTGCGGACCAGGCTGCAGTGATAAGTCAAAACTTACCACACACCAGAGGACACACTCAGGGGAAAATACCTGTGTGTCTGCAGAATGCAGATGAGGGTTTAGTGTTAGGTCATCTCTCATTCAACAGCAGAGGACACATTTGACAGAGAAGCCTTTCACGTGCAGAGAATATGGGCTAGGCTTTAGACAAAAGTCAACTCATCAGAGGACATATTCAGGAGAGACGACTTTTGTGTGCGGGGAATGTGAACAAAGCTTTCACAGAAATCATACCATGTGAGTCACCAGAGACACACACTGGGGAGAAGGCTTAGATTTGCCCTGGGTGTGGGCAAGGCTTTAGCTAGAAAGCAAATTTAGTCAGGCACGAGATGGCCCACTCAAAAGAAAAGTCTTTTGTGAGCAAGGCTTTAGCCAGACGTCAGTCCTCACAAGACATTCGAGGACACATTTCACAGAGAAGCCGTATGTGTGTAGGGAGTGCGAGTGGGGTTTTCAGTGACGAGGCAACCTTCAACACACATCAGAGAACACACTTTGGGGAAAAGCCTTATTTTTTAAAAGATTTTATTTATTTATTTTTAGAGAGAGAGAGAGAGAGGAACATCAATGTGCAGTTGCTGGGGGCCATGGCCTGCAACCCAGGCACATGCCCTGACTGGGAAACCAATGCTTTGGTTTGCAGGCTGAGCTCAATCCCCTGAACTATGCCAGCCAGGGCCAAAAGCCTTATGTTTACAATAAGCATGAGGAGGGCTTTAGGTTGAAGTTACTCTTTTTAGTCACCAGAGGACACACCTGCTGTGGAGAAACTTTACACACAATGGAGTGGGGGTGGGTTTTAAGCTAAATCACACCTCATCATAGAATAAAAGACAACTTAAGGGGAAATCATTTTGTGTGCAAGGGGAGGACTTCAGAATACTAACACTCAGCAGAGGGCAGAAGAAGGTATACATAAGTAAAACAGTATTTCTCAACTAAGAGCATTTTTACCTCCAGGTGACATTTGGTGAGGCCTAGAGAAATTTTTTTGTTGTTACCACTAGGAGGCTGTTACTGACATCTAGTGGGTAGGGGTCGAGTATGCTGTTAAACATCCATGATGTGCAGCACAGCTCTGCATAGCAATAAACTCTTCGACCCTGCAACTCGGATGCCTCTAAGGCTTGCTTTGGTTACAGGACCTGCCACCCAACTCTAGCCCTTCCATTGACTTGGTGGACCTTTCTTGTACTGTGCTGCAACTGGGAGTCTTTCTACACAGCTGTGCGTCCTTCCCCTTCCATCCCCTCCCCCCTTCCCTGCCTCTCCCTGCCTTCTCTGACTTTCCTTCCATTTCTCTTAAATATCGCTTTCCCAGTAATCTCTTGAACATCTAATCTTGTCTTTATCCTCAGAAGACTCCAACTAACAGTTGCAAAGACAAAATGGTAACTTTACAGTGAAGCAAATTGATTTATATCTCCTTAACAACATTAACTGCTAATATTGAGACAAAAAGACACCATAGGCCTCCTGGTAGGATTCATTAAAAAGGACACCATGTCTTTTTTCATATTCCTGCACCCCAAAAATGTAACATTTGACTTGTCATGAGAAATCATTAGACAAACCTAAATTAAGTAATATTCTACAAAACCATTGTCTTGTACTTTTCTAAAATATCAAAGCCAAGACAGACAAAGGAAGACTGATGAACCATTGAGATTTAAGGAGGTTATGAAGATGTGACCATACAATACTTGATATAAGATTGGAGCCTGGACAGGAAAAATACAGTGACAAAGTCTATCGGTTAGGGAATAGTCTTTAATCAATGTTAAGTCAATGGTAAATGCAGTATAGTGTGGTCATGACACAAGGCTTTGCTCTGGATATGCACAGGTAAATTGTAAAGGATAAAGGGACACAACATTTCCAGTTTATTCAGAAACTCTTCAAGAATTGTCTCAAAGAAAGCATAGAATAAAGATATATATTTTTCAGAAAGGGAGAAAGAGAGGAGGAAGAGAGAGAGGACAAACATGAGCAAATACAAACCATCGGTGAACTCATTTAAAAGGGGTATGAGAGAGCCTTATACTTTTCTTACAACTTTTCTCTAAGTTTGATATAACCAATATAAAACCAGTAACATAAGCAAAAAAGAAAGGAAGAAGAAACACAGAAAAAGGAAGATAGGGAGATAGGAAAAAAAGGAAGAAGGGAAGTTTCTAGAATGTTAGGTGATTTGTGTTTGGAATAATAAGAGTTAAAATTGTCCTGGCTGGTGTGGCTCATTGGTTTGAGTGGAGACCTGCAAACGACAGGGTCGGTGGTTCAATTCCCAGTCAGGGCACATGTCTGGGTTGCAGGCCAGGTCCCCAGTAGGGGGTGTGCCATAGGCAACCACACATTGATGTTTCTAGCTCTCTCTTTTTCCCTCCCTTCCCCTCTCTAAAATAAATAAATAAATAAATAAATAAATAAATAAATAAAATCTTTAAAATAAATTGTACCTGTGGCACAGCCCATGATAATTCAACTCCTGCAGAAATTAGAAAGAGTAGTTCATGTTCTAACAGTCAGAAGAGAGGGTTTTCCCTCTCTATGAAATATCTATATATACATAGATATATATGTATATATATATTTAGTATCCAAAGTTCTTTTAAAATACAGTGTTCTGAATATAATTAAAAATTACCACAAGTGGAATAAAGTAAGAAAATGGAACCCTACTAAAAAAAATAGAAGCAGTCCAACTGACTCCTCAATTATTGAAAATAACAGCAAGGGCTTTAAATAAATCATTACATCTATTTTTTAAAGTTCAGGAAAAAATTGGTAGGATATTTCAAAAAGAAAATTAAAACTCCAAAAAGAACCTAATACAAATGCTATCGTTGAAATTTGTAGTCTCTGATTTTTTTCCTCAGGCCTGACGATGCAGTAAAATTAACAAACATTTTTCTCTCATTTTTAAAATAACTTCCATTGAGATTTAAATAAGTGAATTTAAAAAATACACAAACAACTTAGAAGGGAGTCATTTCTTTGAAAGCTATTCCTCTTCTAATTTGTTATACTCAAGAAAACCAGTCACTAAACCCTGAGCTAGCCAACCATAACAGGAAGAGGCGCTAAATTTGGAATTTGGTTTTATATTTTGGACTTTTAAAAACTGCACTGCTCTGTCCAACTCTGCCACGTGCTTTCAAAGCTGATATGCTTCTCTGATTCTTATGTTCAGATGTTTCTCCACACCCCCCTGAATTTTAAACAGGATACTTGCTTTCTCTTAAGGCACCAGCCTAAGTAGCTTAATATTTCACAAATAATTTTTAGAAACATAGCATCTTCTCATAGCCTGAGCAAGAATCTTCTGTCTCTCTTTCTCTGTCTCTCTTTGTCTGTCTGTCTGTCTCAAGTGTATTTGGACCAATCCTGTGCACTAATTTAGTAAATATTGCATCTTAGTTTTTGTGATTTTAATTTCAAAGGAGTAACAACCATTAAAAGTCATAAATTCTTATGGTTGACCTATTTTCATTAATCAATCATCCCATATTAAATTTGGTGGAAAAACAATGGACTGACCAGATATTATTGGCTATTAAAATGAGTAAAATTTCCAGGGAATGATTGGTATTTGTTATGGAAAATGAGCCTGCACTTGATATAATACAATCGAGACAGTTTCTGCAGTACAAGTACACTTTGTGTTCCTTTATTAGAGTTTTTTTGAAATCAGAGAATAATTTGAATCAATTTCAGTTCACTGGGTTAATATAAAACAAATAACACTTATCAACTTGGGGCTATTAAAATGTACTTATTTTTCAAAAAGTGGTAGACATTATGAACTTACATGGCTATTTATTTTTTAATATTTCTCAAATAAATCTTTCTGAAACAAAGTATTTCACTTGTCATTATTCATACACACAAACACACACACACTCCAACCATAAAACCTGTGATTTTATACAAGATTCTTACTAAAAATAATTTCCTCGGAAAAGCTTGGAATAAAATGAGCAAAACGAGCAGCAAATGCTCTACAACTTATTCTTATATGCTTGATGTTACACTTGGCTGTCAAACTTTTCTCTCTGATTCACCCCCAGCAAGAGAAAAACCAATCTGGAGAGAAAAATTTCTTTCTAGACATTTGATCCTCAGAGAAACATTTCGATGGGTCCCTCATCTGTAACATCTGGGCTGGGGGACAATGTCCCCTGTCAAATTCAAGATATGATATTCAGTAGTAGGAAGTACATCGGAACCTATTTTGAATGATTAAAGAAAGTTCTCTTTCTTGGCTAGAGATTACAAATTGATACATTTGGTTATCAGCGGATTCAGTTATCTCCTACTTTCTCACCTTCTTAAACCCAGGTAGCTAGGCCATAACTGCCGTTTCTATACATTACCCTTGGCAAATAAAGACAAACAAACTGCCGTAGTAGTGAAGATCAACCTTCACAGTACAGTGGGAAGAATCGTAGGGACTGTCTTGGTTCAAATTCTGGCTCTGCTTCTTAATTTGCTCCACGAACTTGGACAACATTGGCTAACTCTAAAAGCTCAATTTTCTCATGTTCAGTGTTAAGATTAAATAATATTATATAAACTAGAACTATGATAAGTGGTTATTTAAAAATATCCTTTTCTCTCTGATGTTTTGTACTACACTGGTCCCCCTCATTTACATTAATTTAAAAAACCTAATAAGTTCAAGGCATCTGCAGCTTTAGGTCATTCTATGACCTTGATCAAATCGCATAACCTCTCAGAGTTCCTCTTTTGCTGCCTACAAAACCAGGATAATCATATTTGACACCTGTTCACCATGCTGTGCAGATGAATGTAGTAACATCCAGAAAGCAGGGTGCACTCTAGGGGAAGCCAAGAACCACTTTGTAATAAAAATAACAGGGAGAATAACATTAAGAAATATTTATTCCCCAGGTATTCTCTAAAGAGATTTGGGCATCTGTTGTCCAGGACATATTGGCCTTTAACTAAAAACAAATACCTGCCAGTTTTCATTAAAATCCATTTTAGCAAATTGTTACTGTCCTGTAATATACCTATGGAGACCCTTGCAGATTAGCAAAGAGCTCTTGGGAAAAAGCAGAGTACCATGCTGGCTGGAAATGTAAAACCCCACCAGGGCACATTCTGTGCACAGTTACCATTCAGCCCACAGCACTTCTCACGAAGACTTCATCAGCCTTGCCCTGAGCAAACATGAAGCACTTTATTTGGGAGTTTGCCAGCAGTTTTTTTATTAGACTTTGCCTGATAGCAGTATGTGCCAAATATAAATGGTGCCATAAATCTCCTAGTATTACATTTAAGCAGATCTATTATTGTCCCAGCTCCTAATAATATCTGGGGGACCTTCTTACATTTAATTTGAGGTTTTGATTTTTTATTATACGTCTAGGAAAAGTGCTGTCAACATAAGAACATTTTTAATGCAATTGTTTATTTAAGAGACAAGCAAAACAACGTGTGTGAAAGCATGATACGTACTTATGAAGGAAACCAGCACATTTTATGATATACCTTTAGTTTTAAAAATGCCTTGGCTATCATTGTCTAGATATGGCTTTCTACATATGGCTTTTAAAATTATAGCTGGAAGTCTTTCTCCTAGCCAGACTTGGTGCTTGCATACATTCTACTGAATGTTAAATGATTTGAGACTCATGGAAAGCAGTCTATTTATTCAGGAATGCTGTTCTGGAAGAAATTTTTTATCTGGGTATTATTCTCTGGATTGAAAGAGAAAGCATAATATATATGACCTTATAAATATGTTGGCCATCAAGTTATTACTTCATCTGTAAAAACAGAATATTATTATTTTTTAAAAGTCAGGACCAGCCCTGGCTGGTGTGGTTCAGTGGATGAGCAAAGAGTAGTTGCTTCCATTCCCAGCTGGGGCGCGTGCCTGGGTCGCAGGCCAGCCCCTAGCAGGGGGCACATGAGAGGCAACCACACACTGATGTTTCTCTCCCTCTCTTTCTCTCTCCCTCTCTCTTTAAAAATAAATAAATAAATTTTCTTTTAAAAAGTCAGGACCAAATAATAAGGGTAGAGCAAGAGCTAAAATTAGAGAGAGAGAGAAAAAAAAACATTTCAGTATTCTTTATGCTTTGAAGAATAAAATTTGTTGAAGATATATATCAATAATGCAAAAAATTGAAACAATGCCTATTCAGTTTTCTGCTGACTTCAATGAACGTTTTTTCTTTTTTATGGAACAATTTTTCTGTAAAATTTGAGTGTTACTCTAAAATAGAATGACTTATCAAAGAGTTTGTTTCTCTTGCTTAAGAAAACAAATTAAAAGGATGAGAATCAAAGGGATCCCTGTTTATAAGGCTAAACATGTTCAAAACTTTTAAAACTAGCTTACACCGTCAGGGGGACAGTGGCGACGATTTCCCAGTAGGGCTCTCAGTTTCTGTCTCGCCTCCTGTCCCCCTCCACAAAACTGGTAGGCTGTCTCTGCAAAGCAGGCGGACTCCAATTGTTTGACAAGTAAATGGCCGTCCCTGGCCTCATGTCCACTTGATTTTATGACCTCTTCCCACTATTGCCTTATACTTAGTTGACTTTCCAATCTAAATGACCTACTGATGGAATCATATGCGTGCTTTCTGACTTTTATTCTTTCTCTCATGTTTTCCATTACATCAACAGAGTTTGGACCTTTCTGTTTCCTTGTGTAATGTGTATATTTCCCCTTTAACAATTACTATCATTACTTCTACCCCTTAAGCTCTAATTTCACTTGCTTTGGACTCCCATAGCAATGTATCTGGATCTTTCACATAGTGTTCCAGCATGTCCTCCATTGTGTATTAAACCATAAAAGTAGATATCTTCCACCCATCATGATATTTCATTTTGTCTATCACATAATCTCCCTGAGGTCAGGATTCAATTTATGGTTACGTCAAGTCTGTATATTTACCTCCTTGAGTACATTGCATTTAATGAAAATGATACAACTCCTTAAATAAATACAAAAGGGAATGATTTTATCTTAATTTCATCAATTCTTTTTTCATTTGGGTACAATGTTATATTTTATTTTGTTTACACTTGTCTTTATTTGTTTTGTTGAAAATGATAACATGGCTTCAGACCCCAGAAAGAGGAGATAAAAGGAAAAAACGCCCCAAAGAAAGCACAAAAATGATGATTCGGAAGACTAAAAAAGCAGGCTTCCGAATCATCAGGATGCAGGTGTTAGGGATAGGGGTGAAAATGGCCATTCCATAGCAGGAGCAATCCAGTAAAGGTATTCCTGCTCAGAAGAAAGGGAATCCCAACATTTTCTACCGAATTGTGTAAATTTGAGAAAGGGACATCTGATTGGACTGATTGGTCATGCTAGTCTTGTATTTGAGAAGATGTAACTACTATTTACCATCTGTGTCTGAAAGACTTCTTTCTTTAGTGAAAATATAGTTGCGGGAAAATAAATGAGAGGGCTATAAAGAAAGAAAAATAGAGGCTGTCAAAAGCAGGCACACATCCGCTACTGAAGATTCATCATGTAGCCACATTAGGTGAAGTGTGGGAGATAATTGTTTATTATTTCCCATAATCTTTAATTAATGAACATGTTCTTCCTGTGTTTTATTATATTTCATTGTGATGCATTAGAATGTGGCTATGTTTACTGCACAAAGGATATATCTGGTATTGTTTTCTACATGATTGTCACAGAATAGCTTTATTCAAAATACCTCGATATAATATATTACTATTTAATTTTCTATAATTATACTTCTGGGTGGGAATACATGCAGAGGTGTCAAATTCTCTGATTGTATGTATGGTATGCTGGAAGGTATGGCTTTGAATATCTTTAAGTATAGTCAGATTTAAGGATGTCAAGAGTAAATTCAAAAGAAGAAAAGACATGACGGGCCTCTAAAGATTTTTAACTGTTGTTGACAAAAAGTACATATCTAGTCAAAGCAATAGACTCCATATGAGCTATAGGACTGGCTGCACTTCATGGCCAGACATCCTATGTTTTATAAAGAAAAATTACAGCATTTTTCTTGCAATATCCACTTGGATAGCCCTCCCCACTGCCTTTACTTCAGAGCAGTTTAGGCTGTAACAAATGGTATCGATCATTCATTGCTTAGCTAACAACAATTCACAAGTCCTGACTTTTTGTTTTGTAGGAAGGCAAGTATTGGGCACACATTCCAAAAATAAAATGAGGAAAAACACAGGTCCTGCCTCCAAGCTGTGGTCCTTGAAGACGAAAGGACCATTGATGACTGTGGTAGTTATAATCAAGGGCCCATTATTCTCAGGAACTTATGAAAACGCAGAGGAGGAACCGAAAGAAGTAAAGGAGAGGTATAATATGGCTCAGGGCACAACCGACTTCCAGAGAAGATGATGCTTGAGTAGCATATCTCAGGAGGTCTGGTAATAATTCAGAAGAAGTTGCATCTGTGCCAAGGGATGGGAAGAAGTGGGGATGGATAGAGACTGCATGTTGAAAGTGCCTATCTCTCATTCATTGATAAAACAAAAACTAAATTCTGCCACATTGCCCCTGAAAATGAGCTAAATTACTTAGACTCACAATTATCTTTTTAAAAGATAAGTCCCAGGCAGGATACTATGTCATCTTCAGAAAAAGAGCTTCGAAAAAATGTAGATGGTTTATTTCCATCTAAAATGAAACTTTACGGGACATGGGAGGGCCGCAGCTGCTGACAGCACAGGAGGGCACTTCTGCCTCCAGAGAAGCAATCCTGAAGATGGACTTGTTGCCAACAAAAAAAAGTCAGAAACGTAAGAAGCTGGCAGAGCAATCACAGTAAAAATTCTGGGTCTGTACAAATAGCTAAATGATTGTTTTTTATTCATCCAAGCCAGACTATTGGTCTTTAAAATCTTTCTTCTAAAGAGGTTATCTAGATAGATAGCATATAGCCAAAACTTCTTTGATTTTTTTTATTGTCTGGGTTAACAACTAAGGTTTATCAGCCTCATTTAAGACAGAAATGTTTTTATACATCGACAAAACAATGAAGATATTAAGTCGCCCCTTTATCTCTGAGGCAGTCAGGTAGAAGGCAAGGCATTTACACATAGTCACCGAAGGACTTGTTGGAATAGAACCAGGAGGAAATACCACTGTTACGGATTCACATCTGATCTCAGTATCATCGACCCAACTCTGAATGTATCTGTGAATTCTTGCCACAATGTCAGTTCTATGTAGTCAACTGACCTCTCTGGTCACTTACGTCCCACTTAGATGATAGCCCATTTCATCATTAGGCCACTTTAATCATCAAGAAATTCTTCCATGTGTTGTTTGCAATTATCTGTTGAACCTATTCTGTAATATCTTGTCCATTGCCTAATTGTTGCTCTGCCTGCTGACCTTTCTGATGTCCACATACAGCAAATATAGTTCATAATGTTTTCCTACCCAGGCTAAACAATGTCCAGTCCCTTCATATGTTTCTCATGTGATATCGTATGTGTTCTTCTCACCCTCCTAATTTAGGATATGCTAATTCCCTTTATATTCTTCTCAAAATCCAAGAACATCTGAGAATCCCACTGGTCTGAGATGTGTCAATAATTTCTTTAGTGTTTCAGAGAACTTATTAAATTTGGGAAGCATTGGAGATTGAAGGCTACTTTTGCTGTATTGTTTCCATGCCGTCATCATCTGCAGTCACCCAAATCTTTTCCCAATCATTTACACACTCAAGAAAGGGGTTCCATTTGTAGATGGGGAGGGAAGATTTAAATTTTAATAATCTTGTCTCCTTTTTCTTGAGAGTTTTAGGTATCACATGCTAGAAAAGATTGAGAATTGGCATAACATACCAGAAAACTCAGTCCTCGAATCTAGGTGTGAATTACTGTTCTGTCATATCATAGCTCTGTAAACTTCAGGTAGCTGTTAAATTATCTGATATTAATGTTTATATCTACTAAGTAAGTTGACTTTCAAGGAGCTATGAGAAGAATAAATGAGATTATGTTTGAAAAATATCAAGAATTGACAATGCACTGTTCACAGGAAATGCTCTATGACTATTAGCAATGCTGGGAAGAAGATATGTAACTCACATCTAATTAACAATGAAGGCATATTTTCTAGACATGATGAGCAGTAAGACCTTCAAAACTACACTGGTTTGCCCAAATTTATATAGCAAAAATCCTAATCCTAAGTGTCTCATTTGCTTTCTCCTCTTATAATATTCGTTATTGTTGTTCAAGTACAGTTGTCTCTGCTTTACCCCCCATGATGCCCCCATGCCCCACACATCCCTGCCTCCCACCCTCAACCTGCCCCCTTTGGCTTTGTCTATGTGTCCTTTATATGTGATCCTTGATGGCCCTTCCCCTATTTTCTCCCATTATCCTTCATTTCTTTCAATGATACCAATTACTACTATAGATTACACCTTTGTTTCTACTCTTATAAGCAAATATAAATGTAATAAATTAGGCTTTGAATAGAAAAACAAATATATTAGCTTATCAAATATTCTATTGGATTTACTTCAAATACCTCTGTGCAATAAAAATACAAGGTACTACTATCTTAAATGGGCAGCTAGCATATTAAAGATTAACATGGGCACAACACCAAACTGGAAATGTTTTAATCCTAGCAAACCCCAGAATGAAGACAGAACTTGAAAGGTTCTCTGTGTCATCACCAGATTGGTCAGTTCTTGATTCTGACAGTAATGCTGGGATGTAAGATACAGATTCCTACGAACAGACAAGTGTGGGCCTCTATGCTAGCAGGAGAAGACATTTAGACACTGTGCGCCTTCATGTTCTAATTTTGAAATCAATAAAAATCTAGAGGTGGGAAAGCACCTTACCTCAGCTGTCATCTGTGCAGTGCTGCCGCTCACTCTGCCTCACAGACTCTGTCTTGTCCAGCGGCAACTCTGCTTCCTGGAGCCAAGTGACGGACTCCACCTGCCGAATACAGAATTGTCCTCAGGATTGTCTAAGAGACAATCCATTATTTACTTTTTTTAATTCTTCAAATAAAAAATTAGGTTGTAGTTTTATATAATAATAATACATATTTATAGATAATTACTCTGCAAGTGCTTTATATGGGTTGACTAGCTATGTCCATGCATGTGTTTTCTATTAGGGCTGCCATGTAACAACAAATAAATGTAAACTAACCAAAATACATCTTGTCGTAATAAGATGCAGCCAAGAGGGGGACCCCAAATAGGGATTTGGAATGGGGCCCAGAACTCAGTGTGTCCAGGAAATATTAGGATGTCCTCACTAACACCCCCCCACCCCACAGGTGTGGGTTGGGGGAAGGGACACATGGAGCAGGGCCTTTGAGAGCTGTTGTGCATAGCAACAGCTTTGCAGCTAACCTCTGGCATGGTCATTTAACATATCTATAACCTTTAACTGGTTACATAGATATGTTAAATAGCTGTGGCCATGCTCTGAGCCAGGGGACTGGAAGCAAATTACCCCCACAAGATGTAACTGGGGGGCAGGTCCCCCAAGTTACAGTGCCTGTGTGGGAGCTTGGAGATGATTGACTCTATGCCATGGGGCCATGCTTGCCTAGACTTACATTGGCAGCCCAGTAATGCTGGAAGGATATGAGAGTGCTGGCAAGTGTGGCCAATTGTGGAAGGAGTTGGAGATGGGGCTGCAGAGGAAGATTGGCTCGGGGATTTAAACCCAGACATGGCAGCCATTGGAGAGAGGACCACGCAGCTGGGGCAGTGGAGGGAGAACCACACAGCTTTACGAGTGGGGACTCCTGTGGCCCTGGGAGGGAGAACCACTTGGTCTTTAGTAGAGTGGGGACTCCCGCAGCCCTGTGAGAGAGAATCACCATGCGGCTTTAGCAGAGAAACTTTGCTCAGCTTTGGCAGAGTGGCGACTCCCTGCTCCTTGCAGCCATTGTGCAGGGAGGACCATGCAGCTGTGGCAGTGAAAGAGAACCACACAGCTTTGCCAGAGTAGGGACCCCTGCAG
This sequence comes from Tonatia bakeri, assembly GCA_004024845.1. Classification (NCBI taxonomy): domain Eukaryota; kingdom Metazoa; phylum Chordata; class Mammalia; order Chiroptera; family Phyllostomidae; genus Tonatia; species Tonatia bakeri. The sequence goes on along the minus strand of PVIA01015709.1, from coordinate 1,175 downwards.
CATTAGTAGGGGGAATCACCACCGGCTTTAGCAGAGATCCCGGCGACACAGCTGATGGTGCCGGGAACAGAAGGAGGCCTACCAGCTGAGCACAGATTGCTGGGCAGAACCCAAGGCTGCCTGAGCCACAGACTTCTATTTCTTTTCCAGAGAAACAGCACCAGACTGGGCAAAAGGGGGAAGGAAGGACTGTGTGTGTTTGTGGGTGTTTTAAGGGACTTTGGAATTTTGATGAAGACATTAGGTCACAACTTTAAGTCTGTATATCATTAAATAAACATTTCCTTTCCTTTTCACGAATCTCTGGCATTAAGATATGTCTTTCCTATAAGGCGGCAGACATAACGAACCAGGGGGGTTCCTTTCAGTAATAGCACATTGCCTTTGCCCCCCCTCTTGTGTTCTGTGACACTGTCATGCACACACAGACAAAACCAAGACATATAACTTAATCTCATAAAAACATTTTTTCCTAAATGTCTTTGCATTAAGGGATCTTGCTTTATATGATATATTGACATTAGTTCTTATAAAATATCTCTCTCCTTTCCTTGTTTCTAATGCTAGAGAAATGAAGTATATGGAATCATGAAAGCATAAGATCAGGTACCAGGCTTGTCCTCTTCTTCCACCAACCAGCCATATGACAATAAAGTCATTTAGCTGTGAAGATGAATCTCTAGCTCTTACCTTAGGCATGTTTCCCCATATGTAAGACATTGACAATAATTTCCCTGAATAATTCATGAGATTACAAGAAGGCTCAAATATCGTAGAAAGAGAACCAGAGTATGGAGACTAGGCTTAAGGTGCCAGTTATGCCTCTTAGATGAATAAACGATAAGTCATTTAATTTGACTGAGTTTCATTGTCTTCATCCACCAAATAAGGAGATGAACTAAATCTCTAAGATATTCTTGTATTGTAAAGCCTGATGATGAATATATAATCATATACACATGCACATAGAAGACTTTATTTTATATGCTTTTATTGTCTAATAATGACACACTGGGTTTTTGACCAAATATGTTCACCTTATGATGAAGATTAATACATGAAGTAATTGTACTTTAGAGATACATAAAGTCAATATACTTCCTTATTGCTTAGAAAAACACAAACTGCTCAGAACTTTAACTATTAGTAGGTATATGAGATTGTGCAAAGAACAT
>PVIA01015708.1:0-21669 GCA_004024845.1 Tonatia bakeri | reverse complement strand
AGTTTTAAAGTTTCAGCCCCTACAGTATTGATGACCAACATCCCAGATTGCACAAGACTCCTAAATTCAAAACCTCTGCCTCCTGTCAGACCAGATGTAGTGTCATTTCCAATGCAGATATGTGCTCATCCTACCTACAGCCTATATTCCCAATGCTGTCCATCTCCTCAAATAAACACACACACACACACACACACACACACACACACACACACACACGCACGGTGTTTATGTGGGTTTTTACACTTGTGATAATACAATGTGGGTCTTATCCCAGGAAAAGCGGGACCAGTAGGACAATATAGAAAAAGGAAGGAGCGCCCTCTTGTGGCTCTGGCCTGACCTTGTCACTAGCCGGACAAGTTACTTCTAAGTCTCAGCCCCCTCAAGGAAAACAAATAGAGGTCTATTGGGCACGGACAACCGGGTGGGGATTGACTGTGGGGGCGGGGGTAGGGGGGGCTGTGAGGGCAGAGGAGAGCAACAGGGAAAAAGCCAGGTCAACTGTAACTGAACAACAATAAAAACAAGATAAAATAAAATTTAAATTAAAAAAAAGGTAAAATGCTCTCCCTTGTGGCGATCCCGGAGATTAAATAAGAAGTTGGATGCAAAGCGCCTAGCCGGGTGTCTGCCTCAAAGTACTCAAAATTGTAGCAATGAATATTATTTCGATTGTGATTATGGCTGAGCTGACTCACCTGAGCGGAAAATGGTAAGGTAAGGGCGCGCGGCGCCACCCGGGTGCGGTGCGGGACCAGTGGGAAGGTAGCAGGAGAGACGGGCGCAGGCTTCCCGTGACGTGGGGCGTGGACGCCCTTACCCCGCCGGGTTAGCGCCCACCGTGCTGTAGAGTAATACGGCGCAGGGGGTACTGCACACAGCTTAGCGTTACTTCAAATCAATCAAGCGCTCCTAGGCCGGTTTGTAAAACAAGGTCAGAAAGAACCCGGCAGGACCGGCGGTTCCCGCGGCACGCAGGCGCACCGGTTCTCCCGCAGCCGGCCCCACAGCCCCTGCTGCAGCACCCAACCCGGCACGCTCTCGTCCCCCCTCCCTCGCGGGCGGACACGTTCTATGAGAGTCCACTGGGAGGCCCGTGCAGCTGAAAGGGCCCTAGTTGGCACGTACTGGCAGGAATCCCTGGCGTCAACAGGCATCCAGGGGGAGCTGCAGTCAGCTTCCCCTTCTGAGTCAGGAGAGAGGGCTTTGCAAGTGTCTAAAAGGACCTTCCTGAGAGCTCAGGCTCCTTCAGATTCTAAGCTCCTCCAAGGCAGGAACCCATCTTACTCACCAGAGAACCGCCCCCCAACCCCCCACCCCTAGCCGGCCACACCTGCTACATATGTATTTGTCGAACGAATGAATAAGATTAACTTTGATAATGGAGAAGAAGACAAGATGTGTCCACCCAGTATCTCATTGGAGAATGACCACCACTCCCTTCTCAGTCCATGTGGCCCATACAGGCCCAACCCAGTCCTCTCCCCGGAAATTGACCACATAATTGATTCAAGAGAAGTCACAAATCCAGCTTGGACCATCACATCTCTTCCCCAGTTTTTACAATTTTAACAATCAGAAAAGAGGGACTGTGGGCTCTAGGGCCCAGGTAAGCCTGACCCCCACCCTGGGACCACGTTGTGAAGTGGTATAGCTGAGGGGAAAACTGACAAAAAGAAAGGCAGAGCAAGAGCAAGAGAGAAAGACATTGAGCCTCTGGATCCAGCCATACCTAATCTTCTTCCCAGACTTCTAGATGCGTAAACCTATGAATTGCTTTGGAAAATGAGAGAATTTAAACTAATACATTTCTTCTTTTTCTTTTACTTCTGAGCAGAAATACAACAGCACTGAACTATGAGAAGTGCTGTAGTAATCCTGATATCAACTATTTTTCCAAGACACTGTTCCAAATCCTAGTTCTGCTTTTCATGGGCTACATGATCTTGAAAATCCTTAGTCCTTATGACAAGGAACACATAGCTCCTAGTCACAAATGACAACCCTTTTCTAGATTTATGAATTGGACTCTAGAAAAGTTTCATCTTAACTACAATCATTCAAATTACTATGTTGTTTTTCTGCAGCCCTCCTTCCCAAATGGCACTGTCTTAATTCAAGCCCTCATCCTCTCTTACTGAAGCTAGCGGGTCCTGGCCTTTGTTTCCAACAGTTATTGATGTTTAAGCACCTACAGTACTGTATTTGCACATAAAAACCATTAGAGGGCATTCCTCATTTAGAAGACAACCACTAATTAGTCAGATATAAAGTGGATTAGTAGGATCTAAGGATGGATTTACAAGCTGGACTATTATGTATTTGGAGAAAGTAAGGTAATAAAATCAGCTTTGCTGGACTGAAAAGGTGCACAGTTGAGGCCCTTGATTCTCGCTGACTCCATTTCCTCAGATAAGGAAGAAGTGGGGTAATGGAGAGCTTTCTGCCACCATCTGGTTCAGTTTCAGAGCACGCCCCCTCCCCCCGATCAACAGTGGGGCACCTACTCTGGGAGGAAGGGCCCCACGGACCACAGGGCTGGGGAACAAAGTGGGGTGGAGGCCTAGGGCTGGTCAGCAGTTGTACCAGTGCTTTTCCCCACATATTCCCACTGCCCACATTGGGGATTAGGTGGCCTCTTACCTTTTTAATGCGATCCATCCCCAAGTACACCTCTTCCTCTCCTCCCCACCGCTGCCTCTCACCACCTCTCCCTCCAGTCTGTTCTTCTCACTTCACTGTTTGGCATCAGGCCTGTTTGCCATTCACGGGACTGTGGGCCAAAGAGACTGCCAGTGTTTTCCAGTTCCTGCCGAGGTCTACTAAAAGGAAGAGTTATAACTGCTTTGGCCTGAAAGCTGGATATTCCTCATCTGTGGAAAGATCAGTTAATCCCAAACTTGGAATACCAATTTGTATGTCAAAATGCCTATGGTTTTACTCCTCGAATATCATTGAAGTGAAGAAGTCCATAAAACCTTATTTGGGTGACGGCTGTGACTCCATAGGGGCAGGGGTTTGGATATCTAACCTGCTGATAGTGCTTCTCTTCTGGTCCAGAATCTTCACTTCCATTCCTCTCCCTCTCCATGGGTGGCACTGCCATCCACCACAGTCACCCGAGCCTGGGAGTTGTCCCAATCTCCATATCCCTCACGCCTGACTAGTCAACCCAACACCTGGGTTTGTGTATCCTCGTCTCTTCTACACTCACCTCTGCATCTAGAAAAGCTGGGAGAAGACAAGCAGTTGCATCTAGAGTCTGCAGAGGTCCAGGGGGCACTTGCACCAAAGAGAAGCCCTCTCCCCTTTGACGATGGTGGGCACATGTGTCTGTGGACCTGAGGCTTGCAGATGGTCGGTCACCTGTTTCAATGTGGCAGACAGCTGAGATCCCTGGGGCCAGTATTTCCTGCATTGTGTGCAGCCTCCCGACCCCTGAAAACTGCAGTAGTTTTCCATGACATTTGTTCCCCAGCCATAGATAGAGTTCTGTACATGCCTATTTCCCGATATTTCAGGAATCAGTACACTTTTTCTGTAAAGCGCCAGACAGCAAATATTTTAGGCTTTGAGGACCACATGCAGTCTCTGTCTCACAGCTCAACTCTGCTACTGCAGTGCAAAAGCAGCCCTAAACAATGCATACAGAAACAGAGGAGCTGTGTCCCAATACAGCTTTATCTATAAAAGCAGACAGTGGGCTGAATTTGGCTCACAGATCATAGTTTGCAGACCTCTTCAATATTCAATTCCTTTCTACCTGAACTATTTATAGTGGTTTCTGTTATCCTGACTGGTACAATAACTTAAATATCCATGTTTTTTTCTCCTCCCCTCCATCCTTAGTGTCACGCTCTCAGTTCAAGCCTTCATCATCCCCTACTGAAGCTAATGGGCCCAGGCCTCGGTCATTCCATCTGGAGCCTTCTCCTCAGTCCACACCTCACTCACACTGCCACACCTCCCATTGTTCCTGTGTAAACCTCTTCAGTGGCTCTGCATCCCTCCTAGTCACCTTGTGCCAGTCACGTCAGGATCCCGTAAGGTGGGCTCATCTACAAAGGCGGCCCAGGTGAGGGAACCACAGGCACGGTGTGGTCACCCAGGCCCCACAGCTGAGCTGTTCGCCCCCTCGGGCCTGTCAGGATGGGTGTGGGGAGCAGCCATAGATCCCAAAAGGAGAGAGCTGTGCAGAGTAGGGCTTCTCGAACTGTCCGTACTGAAGGACCAGGTTTGGGATTTTGTTTTTCTTTTGTTTGAAATTTTTTATCTAATTTTTTCAACTAGTACTTCTATAAAATAGAATTCAAAATTAACTATTAGAAAAAATGAAATGAGAAGACATAAAAGACAAAGCCATTTTTTTTAGTATTAAAGTCAACTGATAAAATATCTCCCTATCAAATTGTGATAAGTTTCTAAATTCTTACTCTCAATTTCTGTTCCTACTTCACCCTGGGGCCAACAGCATGCAGGGAGGGAATCAGAAGCATTAACTCCCCAACCTTACTCTCTTCCCTCTCTCCTACCTCTGCCAACAAACCTGGCCAGAAACCAGGCAGCAGGAGAGACCATTCCCATGGCCCCTGCGGTCAGCCTCCCAGGGCAGAGAGCAGGGTGCAGAAAGTGGAGGAACAAAGAGTGGCACAAGAGATCCAGCCCAGGATCTTCCACAAGCCCCTTTCCCACTCTGTCTTCATGTGGTCCAATATTTTATCCACCCACCTCCATTCCTTTACACACACTGTGCCCTGCGCCCAGGAAGCTTCCACTCTCTGCTGCTGGTCGAATCTTTCTCATGTTTCAGGACCACGGAAACCATAATGGCTTGGGGGTGCTCAGCACATTTTTCTACCAATATCCTTTTGATAGCAAACCCTACTTCCCTAGTTATGGAGTGGGCACATGGCCAAAATTTAGCTGATGGGTTCAGTTATTTAACAAATATTTATTGAGAACTTTCTGTATGCTGTTCTAGATCATACTGTTGTAGGCACAATTAATATAGCACTGAACAAAAGACAAATCCCTGCACTCACTCCGACAGGGAAAACACATTTATTTAGCAGGTAATAATCATAATCCTCCCCAGAGCTGGCCTGTGGACATTTAGAAAGCAAAGTTCCTTTTTTCTTCCAGGGAGCCCAAGCCAGGAGGTCATGCATACAGCCCTCTTCCCTGGCCACGCTGAGAAAGTCCGTCTGCCATAGAAGACTGACTCGGAGGGAAAAAGATTTGAGAAGCTGGAATGAAAAGAGAGCACTTGGTTGTACTACTTGACTCCTACATCTAGCCAAGCTGAAGTCAACCCTGAATTTCCCCATAACATGAGCCAAGAAATTCCTCTTTTTTGCTTAGGCTTATTTGGGTTGGATTTCTGTCACTTGGAACCAAAGGACTCTTGACTTATACAGGGACTTGGCTCAAAATGTATCTTCTTCTGGATATTTTTCAAGTGCCTGGTATAAATAGATGGCGTATTCCGCAGGCCCTGAGCACATGCAGACAGGACGTCTATGTTGGCACCGCACATAAGTAATCAAAAGGAGCCACTGAGGACAAGCACTCTCGTCTCCTAACCCCCAGGGCCTTGTGCAGATCAGATGCCCCAAAACGTCTGGGAAGTAATTGCTAATTCTTGGAGTCACTGAACCCCTATAACCAATAGGGGTAGTATATCCAATAATATATGTCTATCATATGTATTTATATATCCTAGAGAGAGGGATTGTTTGAGATCAAAAGAGATTGGAGAGAAAGGGTTTATAGCATCTAAACTAACTGAGTTCACCCAAACAGCCCCTCCAGGAAAGGAGCCCAGCTGTTTCTCCAGGATACCTCATGATAAGTCACAGGGAAGCAGCCTCTTGACTTGGAAGTAGAACTTTGATTGACTTCTGGCCATTAATAGTGGCTTATACCCAATAGTGCCCATGATATGGTAAGCACGTAAGAACCCCACTGTAACGCAGGAAGGTAAATGCTGTTGTGTTCCCCATGTTGTAGATAAGCAGGCTAGAACCCAGAGAGCTGCAGTGACTTCCCCTAGGTCGCACAGCCAGTGAGACGCAGATCTGGGACTCAGGCCCAGGCAGGCTGGATCCAGATCTGTGCTCTCAGCACGACCCCACGCTGATTAATCTGTAACACTGGGAATTTCCCAGCTTCGAACGTCTGTTGAAATGAGGCAGGAAAAGGTGGTGGTGTCAGTAAGAGGACCCACTCGCCTTCCAGTTATTTACGAGCACGTTGTTTCTCCTAAGCGGGCAGGAATGTCTAGTCTAAGGGGAAGCTGCATTTCTGAGCACTCTGTTTGACTCCTGGAGTTAACGATAATAATAGCTAAAGGGCTTAAAATCTATACCTCAGTTTGTTTAATACTTACATCGACTCAGTGAAGTGGGTATTATTACTCATTTACAGGTGAGGAAGTGATGATTATAACTCTGGAGCTGAAAGTCAGCAGGGGAGCCAGGACCAAATCCAGGTCTGTGGCTCCAAACCCTGTGTCCCACTGGGCTGTCCCTCAAGAAGATCCGAACCCTGCTTGTGCCATTACAGCACCTGAGTCCCGCTGTGGGCCTGGGAGTGGCCCTGAATTGTATCTGCTGGTGCAAGCACAGAGTTTCACTGCATGAAAATACGGAAAGTTAGGACTGACTTCAGGGTGGTCCACAGCATGCTCTACTCTACCCTGGGGACTTGCTTTTTAAAAATCAGTAGGGGGAGAAAACTGTCCAGTATTTCATCATCCATCTTTCCCAACTGTCTCCTGTGACCTTTCTACCTATCTGTTGCAAAGTATTAACCTTGACTTTTTCCAGCATTTAAACAAGCAATCTCTTTAGCTCCTTGGCAGTTAACCTAACCAAAAAACTGGTTTTCATTAATCTGTTCAGAAAGCTTCATCTTACCCAAAGCATTTCTCTTGTTCTTTCTCTCCCTGGAATGATCACAATGAACCCATTCTGAACAAAGCTCCATCTGTGGTCTTAGGGCACGAATCAGGTACTTTGTTTTAAAATCAGACTGGAGTTATCCAGTGTACGAAAACAATCAGCACTAACACAATCTTCATTGTTGGATTACTAAAGCCACCTTCCTCAAAAAGAATAATATTCCATTTCTTTCATAATTCTATTCATTAGATTATTGTAGACTTTTGTGAGAAAAGTATCTAGTGCTGATCACATATCATTACCCTGCCAGGCACAGGACATGCATGTGTTACATTAATTAATTAGTAATTTTCTCAGCCAGGTCAAATGATCTGTGCTCCTTGAGTAATTACTCACCAATCCCCTTCTCCTCCCTCTGCAGCCAACCACTGGGTCTTTGATGCGCATTAAGCATAAAGCACGAAACAGTACTTACACTGTGATCTTATCTGTTTTCAGGACATTTATATGAAACATTAGGTCGATTCATAAAAAGATACCAAGAGGTGATTAGTTGTTTCAATAAATGGGTGATGGATTTGGAGTAATTTTTATTCCTTTTATGTCTGTTCTCTAAATTTTCCACAAAAGTTAGACATTAAAAAAAAAACTAAAAATGTTTTTAGTACCAGAAAAAGTCTACTAGCCATGAAACCCTGTGCTCCCTCCCGACTTCAGCCTTGTTTCCCTCCCTCTATCCCGGTGGTCTCCAAGCTGCCACCCCTGCTCTGATTCTATGACACCCACAGTTCACTCAGGGCTGATGCCAAGGCAGGAATTTTAATTCCTGGGAAGAAGCTCTAGAGACAAAGAGCAGGAGTAAGGAGGGAATTTCCGAGTCAGCAGCCCTAGCCGGTGTCATTTCTGGACTCTGAAGGCATCAGCCACCGAGTTAGAGCCCTCACTCCACCCTGAGCCACTGCCTTCAGAGAATCCACCCATCCTTGTCCCTATCCTGATCTCACTCCTTCCTGCAGCGGTAGGACCCTGATAACTAGAGGTGGTGTCGAGGGAAGACCTCTCCCTTGGCCAATCTTACATTCCGGTTAAAGGGATGAGGTTTTGGAAACCAAGCTTTTTCTGACATTCAGCATGTACAATTATGATCTTTCCCAGCTCAGAGGAAAGAAAGCTGGAGGCCAACGTACCAGCCAGTAGTGGCCACTGCTCCCTCCAGCCTTGGCAACAAATTCTACCCAGCCTAATGTGAACCCAGAAGCAATTCCTGGGTTTATTCAGAACACATGATCATAAACAGACCCAGGAGGCTCCAGTTCACTCTGCAAGGGATTTCAAGTGACTCGACCCAGGGCCTCAGCCATTCCAAGAATCATATTCCCTGAAAATGCAGAAACTGGCCTTGCCAGAACTTTTGTTCACATCCAGGAGGAGAGTGCTGGCTGGTTTTTCCTGGGACCCACCAGAGGAAGATCACTTGAGGTGAGCAGCCCCCGGCTCTCCCTGCCTCACATGCCTGCTGGGTGGGCAGCCCACCAGGAGCCAGGCTGCAGGTCTCAGGCAGGAGCTTGGGAAAGGCATAGGGTTTCTTTGCCAGGATTCAGAGAACTGGGCAGAGTGATCACAGCAAAGCAAAAAAGGGAACAAACACTTCATTCGTAGCACTGCTCTCTCGCCTGGGGCGGGGGCGGGAGGGTGAGTGTGATCATGAGTGGCCATATATATATCCCATGGTCCAAATGGGGCATTTTGGAGAATAAAAGGAGGTGCTGTTAACAGCTATGCCAGCATAACAGATGTTAAACAGGAAAATCTCAGACAAAGCAGGACGTGTGGTGACCCCAGAAAACACATTCCACTCCCGGAGCCAGGCGAGGGTCTGCTGCGAGGCTGGTGCCCCATTCTCTCCCAGAACATGTGCCACCAAGGAAAGTCTGCTTTCCAAATCAAACCAAGGCCTCATTCAGAAGCTCCCTGGCATCCCAGGAAAAGAAGAGGAAACTATCACAGGAACCGCAAAGATGTGGCCATAGCCCTCACATGCCTGGTTCACCTCTACAGCTCGTGGCAAGAATAGTGCTTGGCAGATGCTGGGTGCTCAGTAAATATTTGAATGAATGAATGAATGAATGAATGCCTGAGCCAAGTTGCTAAAGTCACAGGAACTCCAAGATGACAGAGACTTGGCAATCCTAGATAACACAGAATAAGGTTTGAACTCTAAACTGGTGTAAAAATCCAAGGCATTGCACAGACCGCTATGCATTTCCCTTTGGTGGAGCTTCAAACACCCTGTGAACTGAAACTGTAAACTTCTACAAACAAACTCATTGGGAACAAATGGGTCTAAAGTCACTGCTGAACTAAACTGGAGCTACTTCTTACAATATTTCCAGTATGAACTCATTCACCACTTTTATGGCCAAAACTGGGACCAAGTGAAGTAAATGCTTTCCACACGCATCAGCTTTCCTCTAACCGCACCTTCAGTGTGGGCAGGATCTCCGAGAAGCAGGCGCCATGACAGAGTTAGACTGTAAGAGGTTTCATGGGAAGCGATGTCTGTGAAGGCTACAGAAGTCAGGGAGGGTCTCAGACCATGACACAGGTGGAGCACCTGGGAAAAGAAGGGGGAGAAGGAGCATCTCAGACCTAATACAGTTCTGAGAAAGTTTCAGCCACGTTGATGGGGAATCCTAGAGCCAAAGTTGCCCAGCAGAGGAGTCCCACATCCTACAGCAACAGGCCAGCACTACTGCCCCACCGCATCCGCCATTGGCTGGACAAGGCGTGGCCTCAGCACAAACACAGCGGTGGAGCAGAGATGGGGCAGTGGCTGGGCACTTGGCCCACTGTGCTACCACAGGAAGAGGTCTAAGCAACACATGCTCAGGGCTATCACACACACTGTTTAACATAATATTGTCCCTGAAATAACTCTTGTTTTCTGTGAATCCAAACAGACTCTGGTGCCAACTATCAGTTGAATACTCACAGCAGATAACAGGCCAGCTACTCCTCCACCCCCATCGTTTCCTCCCACGTGCTCTGACTTTTCATTCCACTAACCCCAATAAAATGTTTTCACAGAATCTCAACGACATGCTTTTAGATAAAAAATAGAAGTCTATTCTTTAATTTGCATGTTTCCAAAGGATCAAGCTCATCCTGGGCAGCCCGCATGGTGGCTGTCCAGAGGCACTTTCAAGTGTGAAAGGCAGGCATTTGGTCCCATCGTCCATCATCCAGCAGGAAACTCTTTATGGGGTTAGGGGTGGAGTTCTTCATGCTGCTCTTGGTCAGTCATTGACTGTGATTTTGGTCCAGAAGCCATCCAAAGAGCGCAAGTGTTGAGCCATCCTTAATGCATACCAAGGTGAAACAACTTCCGCAGAAAGGCCGGTCCTCCCCAGTAACCCCTGTAATGAAATGATGTAGAGAAGATACTTGCATCAGAAAAGTCGGGGTGACCTCAGCGAGCAGGATGTTGGAAGGAAAGCCAGACTGCTCACAGGCCATGCTCATCAGCACAAAAAGCAAGATTTGTCTAATGAGGTAGAACGATCCTGTGACTAGCAGGGAACAACCTACTTCGAGTTCTGGTTTTGGCGTTGAGCTGTGGGAGCCTGGACATGCTGATTCAGTTCATCAAACCTGTGTGAAACCTCTACTATATGCAAATTACAATCCTCTCTACTTTCATTTGCTTATAAATAAATTATAGCTCCAGGCTTCTCAACCTTGGACCTACTGACATTTGGACCAGGTAATTCTTTGTTGTGGGGACTGTCCTGTGCATTGCAGGATGTTTAGCAGCACCCCTGGCCTCTGATCGCTAGATGCCAATAGCATCCCCTCCAGCTGTGACAACTAACTATGTCTCCAAATATTGCCAAATGTCCCCTGCAGGACAAAATCATCCTGGTTGAACACCACTAGTACAGATATCCTGACTTACCTATCTTATAATGGTTTGGAAAAGTCAAATGAGATTATCATTGTTTGGAACAAAGAAAAGAAATTCATTTTTGTTACTTTATTTATGGAATGCCTATTATGTTGCTGTCTTTTAATGCATTATGTCATTAATCCCCACCCTCTGAGGTAGGCATTGTTACTTTCATTTGCAGATAAGAAACTGAAACACAAAACTGTACTTGAACAATCATTAAAATAAAAAAAAATTTAAAAAAAGAAACTGAAACACAGAGACTTTAAGCAACTGACCCAAAGACACACAGCTAGTAAGTGACAAACGCATGACTCAAACACAGGTCCGACTCCAAAACTTATGCTATTAATCACTGTTTTATTTTTCTTGTAACACAATAAAACTAAAGTAAGTTAGCAGATGAAAAAGTACTTAATATGTGAAAGTGATTTACCATGAGTATTATTATTATTATTATTATTATTTATCCAGCAGCAAGAAAAAGCCAGAACATGGAAGACAGAGACTTGGTCACTGCCAATAATGCCAGGAAGAGGCTGCCTCCCCCGTGGGTGCTGAATGTGCTGCAGCTCCCTTCCCTCACCCAGGGCAGCCTCTCTCCCACCAAGTGTGGCTGAGGCTTCCCTTCACAGGCTGCTATCACTAAACCATGAGAAATGGCCCAGCAAGGTGTGTCCCATTTGCCAGACCTGCTCTGGGTCAATTTCTTCTACAGCTGGGAGGCCTTCTTGAAACAGCCACCCTGCACAAGTGGGTGCAATATCCTAGAAGATGCGCCTCCACCACAGCAATGCACTTACCTCAGCATCACATTCCAGTACAGGAGGGGCATCATTTCGGCCTTCATGAGGTACATGGAGAGCCTCTCTTTGCTCTGATCAAAGGGGAAGGTCTCCAGCGGCTGCGCATTGTAGTCAAACTCCGCAAGAATCACACGGCTGTAGCCAGTCACCAGTGGACACGACGTGTAGCCATCATACTAAAATTGTTCATGAGACTGAGTTGGAAAGTGGCTTTTTTCATGGTGTTATATAGATCCTTAGATTCTAGAGTTTATTCTTTACTCTGAGCAGTTGCAATTTTTTTTTGTATATTCTAATTTTTGTACAGTTAAAAAATGGAAATTATATAATAAAAAGCACTACTAAAGGCAAAAATTGAAATGCCCATATTGGAGAAACTAATTAAGGAAGTGGCAAATTGGAAGGAAAATATTGTTTTCATGCAGAATGGAAGATGATCATCGAGACAGTGACTCTTACAAGGCACACAAACCTTCTTTACTGGGGTTTCATTCTTCATAATCAGAGAAATTGTTCTGTCCAGGATTCCTGACTGGGCAGCTGTGAGAGAAATGGACAAGTCAGAAAAATATAAGCATCTAGGTTTCCCACGAAAAAGGACTTGCAAGTAACTTTAATGTGAGCCAGTTTAGAAGACTCCATCCCTCACCCTTCCGAATTATAACTAGAGCACGACTCTCACTATTTGAAGTTTCCAGACACCAGAAGGAGTTCTTCAGTTCATCCAAGGCCTACACAGGTGTCTCCATAAGTTTAAAGCCGATGAGGCAGCCCTCTGGAAGAGGAAGGCTGGCAAGTTCAAACAGAACTGTCAGGGTGGCCATACCCAACCCACTCCCCCTCCTCCTAGGGTTCAAGGGCTATCAGCTGGGTCTGTGTGCCCAGTATCTCCCAGTCACTGGGGATGTCCCTGTGACCCTGTGTCCCCAGGATGTCCCTGTGTCCCAGCCTAGATTAATAGCTCTAGGTGTATCAAAACAGTGAGCTTTCCTCTGTACTAGACGGCCCTCTCTGAGGTTGGACCAGATATAGACAGACAGAGAGATTTTGCAGGGTTCTGGGGGCAAGAATGGGAGACTGCCTTTTTTATTACAAAAATTTCCCAACCCTGTCACCCTTGTTTCATCTGTCCCATCACACATGCCACCACTTTCCTCCTGGAGTATTTCTAGAGCAAACCTCACAACAATCTGCTCATAATCATCTCTGTGTACATGTGACAGATGAGGAACTTTTTAAACTCAAACACAATAACATCTTTACACCCAAAATATTAGCAACAACTCCTTAATGTCATCCAATCCCAGTTTGCGTTCAATTTTGAATAATTAAGACTGCCCTTTCAAAGTAGTGGTCCCCGGACGGGAGGGGGAGGGGGGATAAAAAGGCTGAGGATCGAGGTGTACAGAATGCCAGCACGAAGACAGCCACAGGGATGCGAAGTGCAGCATCGGGCACACAGTCAGTAACACTGTGCGACTGTGCGTGGTGCCGGACGGGCACGAGTTATCAGGGTGACCACTTCGCAAGGCACATAAACGTATAATCACCACGTTGTACACCTGAAACTAAGATAACATTGTATGTCCATTGCAATGGAAAAATACATTTAAAAAGAGACTGCCCTTTTAAAAATACAAGCAGTTTGTGCCTCGAGGAATGAGACTGTGTTTACTTTTGAGGAGAGATGGGTTACCTACATATCGTATGTAAAATGCCCTCATTACAGTAATTATTTTGCAATCCCCCAAATCAGGAATCAGCAAACTTTTTCATTAAATAAAAATTTTAGACTTTGTGGGCCAAAAGGCAAAACTAAAGACATTATATAACAAGAAAGAAAACAAGGATCTTTATTAATAAAATTTAAAATATAAAACTATAATAATTTTTAGACTATTGGTCCACTAATGAAAAGAATGAAATTGTTTTTCTTTTAAGAATGAGAAAAAAGTTAGCATTCCCTACCATCAGCTTGATTATGAACGTTCGTGAGCAGCACTCACCTCAGCTGGCTGTACAGAAACAGGCAGCAAGCAGGGCTCTGCTGATGCCCAAAAGAGCAATAAATTTTTTACTGGAATGAGGGGATTCAGAAAAAAATGAATAAATAACTCTGCTTTAAAGATATTAACAACTATCTTTGTGGTGGGCAAGGTAACATCTCTAAAGATCATATTTCCCTTTCAGAAACTTCTGTTCCTTTTTGCAGGCCGGAAACAGTTTAGAATCTGCAGTTAGAAACCCCAAAGAGGCCCCTGCAGCAGGGTGTCAAGGCCAACAGGAGGGGGCGGGGGAAGGGCAGGAGGGTACCACCTGCAGAGAGGCAGGCCCTTAGACCCAGGAAGCAGCCACACTGTCCAGGTTCAAGGTGTGTGTGTGTGTGTGTGTGTGTGTGTGTGTGTAGGTGTATGGTTGCTGAAGGGGTTTTTTTTCCCCTGTATTATAATCCCCTTCTGTTATGCCCGAGCCTCCAGTTAACTTTCGTTCATTGCCACGCTGATGTAGTTCAGGAAGAATCCTGGGGCAGAGGGAAGCAGTGGAAGAGGCATGAGCCCCAGGAAAGCCGGACTCAGTGAGGCGAGACAGGCTCTCGCTCTCCATGGCCCAGCAGTCTCCACTGAGGTGAGACGCCTGGCTGGTGGCAGGTAAAGCCCGGGGCAGGTTTGTGGAACAAGTACAAACGTTGCCAGGGACACTCAGAGGACCTGGGGAGGGGGCGAAATGCAGACCCACCCAAGGAAAGTTAAGACTATTGCTGTGTGGACACTAAAGAGAAGAACAAATAGACACAGAAAGAAAAGCACTCGCCGCAGCACAGTTTGAAATAAACGTGGGTTGAAAACCATGCAAATGCAAGTGCGGACTTGTTAAATAAATTCTGAAGTAACCATACTATAGAAGACAGACTGTTTAAAAAACAACAGGGACATTCTCTACGTGGTCAGGAGGAATGCGGGAGCTCGGGAGATGGAAGGTAGGGCTGGGCGCAAGACTCTGCGCTCAGAACTTTTTATTTAATCATATTTAATAATATCTATTTGGAACACTGAATCAGATGTGTGTTTGTTGGAAGAAGGCCAGAAGTTGGGTCATCTGGACCTCTCACATACAGCACAGGTATTTTCAACACATAAACTCTGCAGGCTTACAGTAAGAGAAGTGCAAATTCAAAGCATCACCCGCAGTCTACCTACAAATCACAAAGACAAAAGATACTTTGACAGTGAAGAGAACCCCCCGACAAAATCTAGCCTCACCAAGGAGGGGAGCAAATTAACACAATCAGCTCCTGGGGTGCCACAGCGAGAGCACATAGTCTTGCTTGTGGAGGCAACTCGAAATTATGACATATTCTGCAGGACAACCAGCCGGAATCTTCAAAAATGCCAATGTCATAAAAGTAAAAAAAAAAAGTTGTTAGAATATCTGGTCTAGATTAAAAGGAACCAGAGGCATGATGACCTGACAGCCAATGTGATGTGTGGTCCTTGACTGGCTCGTGCATTTAAGGGAGGGCTGGGCCCTACAGAACATTTGTGGGAACCCTGGAGAAATTCAGACTGGATTGTATATGAGTTGGTTTTATGATGCAATGTTCAATTTCTTGGACATGATAATGATCTTGTATACGTAGAAGAGAAAGTCCTTTTTCTTAGGAGATGCAGGTTGAAGTATTTCAGGGTGAAGTACAGTGATGTCAAAACTTACTGTCAACTAACTTGGCAAAGCAATGCACATAGAGTGAGAAAGCATACACCAGAAAATATTAATAATTGGTCAGTACCTGAAGAGTATAAGGGTATTCACTGTACTTTCGAATTTGTCACAGGTTTGAGATTTTCTTTTAAAGATAAAAAGTTGCAGGGAAATTACTATTAATAGTAGGAAAGGCACGCAGTGGGTTTCCTAGAAGGTCTTCGTTAGGCTGAGGAAGTAACGCCACAGGAGCTGCAGGTGTGTAATTCACACAAAATGCTGCCATCACCATCGGCAGGGAGGCCTGTGTTTTACAGCATCTGGAGAAGACAGTTCCTGTCTGCAGAAGACAGAATCTACAAGGCAATTCTCCCCATCACTGCTAGTGCAGAACACGGAGGTGAAGAATTTAGTTTTCCAGGCTGAGGTCTTAATGGTGTACCAGTCAGGGCACGCTCCACAGTATTTGTCTTAACAGAACAATTTTCTGGTCTGCAGGCATTCATTGACTTGCCTGTGTTTTCTGGGAAACAAATGCTTCCCCAGCTTTACAGCATTTCGGGCAGAAGAAAAATCGCCAACCTGCCTGGCGTCACAGGTGAAGGAGGACAGGAATGGGCCCGTGGCAGTATGAGAAGTAACAGAATTCCAGAGCACTGAGAAAAGTGGTACCCCCTCTCTAATGCACCCTCCCCTAAAAACAACCCTCTGACCTAGAAAAGGCTGAGGAGGCCATGCTATCCTGGTGCAAAGCCCTCGACACATTCTTTCTTCTTTGCACAATTCTAAGTTCAACAACTCGATTCTGTGTCAGCAAAGGCAAAGGCATTGTTAGCCCTCCAGTGATTCTTCATTATTAAGGGAATGCAGTTCACGCCAGATTTTTGTTTCTGATATGATGGTGCCTTGGGGTGACATCATGTTAAGAGGGGAAGGAACTCACACTTCATCTTACCTACTGCAGCAGCAGTCTTGGAGGTGGGAAGGTTGGTGCAGTCCCCAATCCCAAACACATTTGGGTATCTCTTGTGCTGCAGAGTTTCCTTATCCACATCCACCCAGCCAGCAGCATCGGCCACAGGACTCGTCTTGAGGACATCTGGTGAGCTCATGGGTGGTGTAACATGAAGCATTTCATACTATGAAAAAGGAGGGCATCCAAATTTATGGTTTTTCCAATATTTCTACAGCCCCACAAGCTGTCCCCCATCTACCTCACTGCTGTGGCTGCACATTGCACCATATGATCAGAGCTTATACTAATCTACCCGTTCTCCAAGATCGTACAGGCTCCCTGGGGGTCTGGCAATAGAATGACCAGCCATCTCTTGGTGGGCATGGTCTCCACACAGAGTCCATGCGATCCCTTTGGCAGCAGGCATGGGGGCTCCAAAACACTGGAGTGAACCTCACTAACATTCTGAAAGAACCCACTGATGTTTCTCCTATTGCTGAAACTAAAACAAAGAGGGTGGCATATTTCAGTTGCTCTCTCCCTGGCCCTCTCAGTTACTTTGCAAGTCTCAAACTGCAAAGAGGTTCTCAGAGGCCTTGAAACTTGTAAAGGCTATGTAAGAAGCTGGCAAGTGAGCACCACTCCCAAATATGGGTCAACCCCCAAAAGGAAACAGTCAAAACGCCAATTCAAAATGAAATAAAGAGTGGTAAGAATATTGGCTAGCACTTTGGAAGGAAGAGGGGTCTGATTCAGTACTGGGTTTACAGACAGTATAGAAGGCATTGGATTTTCCCCCCAAACACCTCTTCTGGTGCACCCCGCCCCTAGAAACAACCCCTCTGACCTAGAAAAGGCAGATGAGGCCATGGCAATAGTGCCCTGACCCATCCGGATTAACCTTGATGACTACTTTTTTTGTTTATGTCTCTTCTACTTTCTGTAGTTCAGCCTTTTAAACTAGATTTAATAAATTTCATCTAGAAATATCAAATTGATTCAAAAGTTCACAAAACATTTCATCAAGGTGGAAACTTTAGCATCTTAGACAATTCCAACCTTGTGAGAGTCACGAGCCCCTAGTTTCCATAAGGAGGCTCAGGCGTTCATCATGGCTTGTCAGACACTGATGACACTAGGATGCCTGGCATTTACTCCCACTTTCAAACAATTATAAGCTTAACTAACCTTAAGGAAGAAGGAGTGCTGCAAATCCTCAGCGCTCCTGTGCAGGGTAACCTTGGGTGGCTCCTTAGGGGGAGGGGTGCCCGAGGCTGGGCCTGTTAGTGAGTGTGGAGACTGAACACACGTCTGTGGGATGATGATGGAATGGCCGACAACCAGCAGCCACCAGCTCATTAAGGCTATGTCTGCATCGATTCAGTTAACTACACTTTTTTTTAACTGTGGTCAAAATCTTATTAATTCTGGATATCTGTAAGTTAAATATTTTTCATAAAAATCATAAAGGCATGATGTTTTACTTGAGCTAATATCCTATACAAATGGTATACTGGGCAAAATAATGAAAGCACACCACCTTCTTACACCATACTCAAGAATAAACTAAAAATAGATTAAAGACTTAAGTGTAAGATTCGAAACCATAAAGATACTAAAAGAAAAATAGGCAGTAAAATCTCAGACATTTCTCATAGCAATATTTTTTCTGATATATCTCCTCAAGCAAGGGAAACAAACCAAAACAATGGGACTATATCAAACTAAGAAGTTTTTGCACAGCAAAGGACACCATCAACAAAATGAAAAGATAACCCACTGAATAGGAGAACATATTCTCCAGTGATATATCTGATAAGGAGTTAATATCAAAATTTACAAAGAAGTTATACAACTCAACATCAAAAGAACAAACAATCCAATTGAAAAATGGGCAAAGGACCTGAATAGACACTTCTCTAAAGAGGACACACAGATGTCCAGTAGACATATGAAAAGATTCTCAACATTACTAATCATCAGAGAACTAAAAATTACAACCACAATGAGATATCACCTCACACCTGTCAGAATAGGTGTCATCAATAAATCCACAAATAGTGTTGGCAAAGATGCAGAGAAAAGGAACCCTAGTGCACTGCTGGTAGGAATGCAGACTGGTGCAGCCACTGTGGGAAGCAGTATGGAGTTTTCTCAAAAAATTAAAAATGAAACCGCCTTATGATCCAGCAACTCCATTTCTAGCGTACATCCAAAGAAACCTGAAACCCCAACTTGAAAGAATATATGCACCCCTATGTTCACGGCAGTGTTATTCACAATAGCCAAGATTTGGAAGCCACCTAAGTGTCCACTGATAGATGACAGCATAAAGAAGATGTGGTACATATATGCAATGGAATATTACTCAGCCAGGAAAAAAGTGAAATCTTGTCATTTGCAACAACTTGGATGGACCTAGAGGGTATTGTGCTAAGTGAAATAAACCAAGGAAAGACAAATGTCATATGGTTTCACATATATGTGGAATCTAAAAATTAAAATAAGTGAACAAAGAAAAGAGAAACTCATAGATACAGAGAATTGATGGTTTCCAGATGGGAGGGGGTGGGGAATGAGTGAAAAGGTGAAGGGATGAAGAAGGACAAACTTTCAGCTATTAAAAAAAGTCACATAAATGTAAATTGCAGCATAGGGAATATAATCAGTAATATTTTAATAACCATGTATGGTGTCAGGTGGTTATTAGGCTTACCAGGGTGATCACTTTGAAGTTATGTAAATGTCTGATCACTGTGTCGTATACCTGAAACTAACACAATATTGTTTTTCAACTGTAATTGAAAGAATAAATAAAATAAATAAGTAAATAATTTTTAAAAAAACAAAGAGCGGAATTGAGTCTGGGAAGAAAATCTGACCTGAAATCTATAATTCAAAAGAAACACAGATATCTTCTTTCTCTAGAATTCCTGTAGCACAATAACCATCTATTTATCCAAGTTCCAGCCTGCGAACTCAACCATGCAGAACTCAGCTGAGAGATAAAGTAACACAGTTCAGGCACTCAAGTGCATCGTACACTTTGCCCAAAACGTACGCTTTGGGCCCTTGCTCACAGCCCATTCGCTTTCACTTTATGCAAATTTAACATCTGGCCATCTCATTTTCCATCCAGTAAAATATTGGAAGCAGCAACTAAAAAAAGCTAAAGAGGGTGAGACCTCCAAAGCCACTTACTACTTTTTGGCAGCTAGGAAAGAAGAAACTAGGACACACACAACCTCAAAGAACACAGCAGTTTGAGATGCTTCTGTAAGGTGCTGACTGACACTAACCACCCAGTAGGCCCCTAGGAGCGTATCTGTGTAAGAGCTATTCATAGTTATGATGCCAAGCCACGGCTCCAGAAAGTAAAAAAGTGCTCAAAAATATGAAGGGGACACGTCACAAGGAAATAGAAACCATCTAAAAGGGCTCCTCGAATCTGCAACAGTTTGAGCACCAAATAATAAATTATAAATCACTGGAGATCAATGGGAATTTATTAGTTCATACCAATAATGAATTAAGAGAAGGGAGGGCTTCTGCTGACAGAATGTCAAGAGCCTATTGGTAAACAGAAAAAAGAGCGGGAAAATCATCATTTTGCAACCACTGCAGTACAGATTGGATTAGGGAAAAAAAATCACTGATGGATGCTAAATCCAGAGGAAACGTTAATGAGGAGTAAGGTGTTTGCATGGTCTTTTAAGCGTCTCTCCACAGACTTAGCAGCCGAGAGGGAGAAAAAGAACAATGACACAGGGAGAAATTAGACCAAGTCTGGACTGGTCTAAATGAGCAGCGTGGGGGGTGGGGGGGGGGGTGACCACAGTGTGCTTTCGCACGTGTCACCCCAGAAGGACACACATTGCTCATGCAGCATTTCAATCTGAAAGGCATAGCCTGAAACTAATCACGAGACACAGATGAACCCGAAATAAAGAAGATTCTATCAAACAATTAAAGTGCTGGGAGGAGGGCTGTATTATTCCAAAACGCCAGTGTTGTAGGAAACATTCCAGACTAAAGGGGGCCAGCTAAAGGGGCATAATTCAATGAAACACCTGACTACAGACTGGGTTCTTTCCTGGAGGAGAATAAGGGCTATAAATGCTATTGACAACAAAACTGGAATACAAATGACTAGATGAAGGAAGGTGAAGGGATTAGCAAAAAAAACCACATCTACCTAACACACAGACACATACAGCACTGTGGTGACGGCCGGAGGGAAGGGGGTGGGGGTAGGTGGAGGTGGGCAAAAGTGGGGAAACGGGGATGAAAGAGACTTTGCTTGGGGCAACGAGCACACAGTGCAGTGTGCCGATGATGTTTTACTGAGCTGTGCACTTGAAAGTTGTACCCCAATAAATTCAATTTAAAAAAATGGTAGCCCTGGCTGGATGGCTCAGTTGGTTGGAGCATCAACCTGTGTACCTAAAGGCTGTGGGTTCAATCCCCGGTCAGGGATCATGCCTACATTGCAGGTTTGATTGCCAGTTGGAGCACAGACAGGAGGCAACTGATCGATGTTTCTCTCTAACATCCATGTTTCTCTATTTCTCCCTTCGTCTCTAATACCAGCTTTTTAAAAAAACATATTCTTCAGTGAGAATTTTTAAATGGTAGATTAAAACATTGTATCCACGCTCGATGAGCTGAGTTGCGAGCAGCACTGTGGTTGCGCACCAGAGCAGCCCTACGTCTTAGGGAGCTTACAGAGAAGTGTTTAGGGGTAGAGGGCTATGATGTGTGAAACTCGTCTTTAAGTGCTTTGGGGAGAGGGAGTGGGAGAAGAAGAGAAATGAAATGATAATGGAAATGGAATAAAGCTTTGTATTAGATATATTATATAGTAATAGGTAATAGTAGATCTAGGTAAAGGCTATATACAGTTTTCTATATATTTTTATATATTTAGTATTTTTACTTCTTCAACTTTCTCTAAGTTGAGATTATTTCCAAAAAGAAGTTTTATAAATTATGACCTGGAGTCATCAGTGATATTTTAAATGATAGTACATACACTCTATGTAAAAAAAGAATGTGTGTAATATATTCAGAAAGAACTTGAGCTAGAAAAGCTTATAATGTGAAGTTTTGGTGCTTAGGAGACAGTCTTTGCTGTACTTCAGAATTCATTTTTATGGAAACTATCATTCTTCTAAAAATGCTGAATGAATAAAATACGCCTGCGTACTGTTTTCTCATCGCTAACAGCTCTTGCCAGGATGATATAAATAAATGATTCTTCCACCCATGCTTCTCCAAGTGACTTTTCATCCTGTTTTTACTCCTCGCAGGCTCCTCTTCCCACTCACAGAAGAAGAAACTGAGACACAGGGAAGCCAA
>PVIA01015707.1:0-21686 GCA_004024845.1 Tonatia bakeri | reverse complement strand
GAGTCCTAGACAGAGAGGAGCAAGCGCCATTGTTCCCTCTCAGACCCCACCCTCACATACAATGTCACAACCCAGCGACTGGGGTGCCGCGCCCTGGTGAACACCTAAGGCTCCGCCACCCATACGTAACACCTGCAACCAGACTAAAGGAAAATAAAAAATAAAAAAGATGGCTCAAACAGAATTGAAAGCCCCAGAACAAATATTTTAAGTGACCAAGAGATAGCCAATCTATCAGATGCACAGTTCAAAACACTGGTGATCAGAATGCTCACAGAATTGGTTGACTTTGGTCATAAATTAGATGAACAAATGCAGGCAACAATAAGAGAAATGAAGGAAAATACACAGGAAACCAATAGTGATGGGAAGAAAACTGGGACTCAAATCAATGGAGTGGACCAGAAGGAAGAAAGGAACAACCAAACAGAAAAGAATGAAGAAACAAGAATTCAAAAAAAATGAGGAGAAGCTTAGGGACCTCCAGGACATCTTTAAACGTTCCAACATCCAAATTATAGGGGTACCAGAAAGGGAAGAGGGAAAACAACAAGTGGAAAACTTATTTGAACAAATAATAAAGGAGAAATTTTCCAATCTGGCAAAGGAAATAGACTTCCAGGAAGTCCAGGAAGCTCAGAGAGTCCCAAAGAAGTTGGACCCAAGGAGGAACACACCAAGTCACATCATAATTACATTAGCCAAGGTAAAAATGAAGGAGAGAATCCTAGAAGCAGCAAGAAACAAGGAGACAGTAACCTACAAAGGAGTTCCCATCAGACTGTCAGCTGATTTCTCGAAAGAGGCCTTGCAGGCAAGAAGGGGCTGGAAAGAAGTATTCCAAATCCTGAAAGGCAAGGACTTACATCCAAGATTGCTCTATCCAGCAAATCTATCATTTAGAATGGAAGGGCAGATAAAGTGCTTCTCAGATAAGGCCAAGTTAAAGGAGTTCATCATCACCAAGCCCTTATTCTATGAAATGTTAAAGGGACTTACCTAAGAAAATGAAGATTAAAAATATGAATAGTAAAAAAAGACTTCAAACTCACAGTTAGTAACAACCATACATAAAACAAAAGCAAACTAAGCAAACAACTAGAACAGGAACAGAACCACAGAAATGGAGATCACATGGAGGGTTAGCAACAGGGGAGTGGGAGGAGGAGAGAAGGGGAAAAGGTACAGAGAATAAGTAGCATAGATGGTAGGTAGAAAATAGACAGGGGGAGGGCAATAATAGTATGGGAAATGTAGAAGCTAAAGAACTTATGACACATGGACATGAACTAAAGGGGGGGAATGTGGGTGGGAGAGGGTGTGCAGGGTGGAAGGGAGTGAAGGGGGAAAATGGGACAACTGTAACAGCATAATCAATAAAAAATAAAAAAGCAGTAATAAAAAAACTGTTCTGAGCAGTAGAAAAAATGTCTTGATATTTGTATTACATCAAATGGAGAGTACTTTGAAGGTGACTGAAGTTTAAATATCTAAGTATAAATACACATTTTTTAATAAATAAATTCCAGGTTTCTCTTGTCCCCCCTTATACATCATCTGTATATTGCGTTGTGTGTTCGCCACCCGAAGTCAAGTCTCCTTCCATCACCACTGATCCTCCCTTTATTCTCTTCTTTCCCCTGCCCACACTTTTGCTCTAGTAATCACCATACTGTTGTCTGTGTCTATGAGTTTTGGGGCTGTTTGTTTGTTTGTTTGTTTGTTTTGCTTAATCCCTTCACCTTTGCATTTTTACCAACAGTAGCCATGGATTCTAATGTTTCCACGTCCTTGCCAACACTTATTTTCTAAGGTTTTCTCTGTGTGTGTGTTTTGGGTTCTTTTTAAAAATATAATATCCATCCTACTGGATATGAAGTAGTATCTTATTGTGGTTTTGATTTGAATTTCCCTAATGATTGGTGATGTTGAGCATCTTTTCATGTGCTTGTTAGCCATTTGTATATCTTTGAATATATGTATATTCAAGTCCTTGGCCCATTTAAAAATTTTAGTTTTGTTGTTGATTTGTAGGAGTTCTTTATGTATTCTGGACGTTAACCACCTATCAGATATATGATTTGCAAATATTTTCTCCCACTCCATCTTTTCACTCTGTTTATTATGTCCTTTGATGCACAGAAGTTAATTTTGATGTGGTTCAATTTATCTATATTTTCTTTTGTTGCCTGTGCTTTTGCCAAATCCAATTTCATGAGTTTTTCACAAATCCAATTTCTCCTATTTTTCTTACAAGAGTTTCATAGTTTAGTACTTTTGGTTAGGTCTTTGATACATTTTGAGTTCATTTCTGTATATGGTATATGGTAAGGGTCCAGCTTCACTTCTTGGCTTGTGGATATCTAATTTTCCCATCCTTGTGCCTCTTTTTAATCTCTCTTTCCCCCATCATCAAGCATTCATGGATCTTCTTGCTGTCACCATAGGTTAGTTGGCATTTTAAAAGATTTTCTGCAAATGAAATAATATAGTATATGCTATCTTTTTGTTAGGCATCTTTCATTCAGGATAATTATTTTGAGATTCATTCATACTGTTGAGGGTACCGATACTTCCTTCATTTTTATTGCTGAGTAGTATTTCATTCAAATCACATAGGATTTAAAATGACTAATGGGATTTAAAATATTTATCAGACTCTGATGATGACCATAAATGTAGTTTTAAAATCTTAAATGGTTTGTTCAACTTCACATCTCAACAATAAATTTTTCAGCATCTTAAGTAGCTTAAACATGTCTCTATAGGGCCAAAAGATTACAATTTTAAATATTGAGGAAAAGCTATTGGGATTTCTTAAGACCATATTGTGTTACAAGTTTTCTCTCTGACTTTAAGATGTTCTTTATTCATCAGAGAAAAACAAATAACAAATGATAGGCATAATTGAAAACCACATCTTAAAGCTGCATGGCGTATTGAGCCTCTGATCAAATGCAATTAAAGAAAGGACTAGGAATCCATTTGCTACTCTCCCTGAATCTCAGCATTCAAACTCCCCTCTTTGGAATGCTCATTGACTTAGCACCTGACGAAATTCTGAAAGCAATCTGAGACACTTCTCCACCACTCACAGTTTCATGTTTTATCTGAACATCCAGAACTATCATATACAGCTATCAACACATGCTGCCATCCTGTTGATCTGTTATCTTGAGTTAGAATTTTCTTGCTTAATCAAAATAAAGAGTAGAAAGAAAAAAAAACACTGGGTGTAGAAATGAAGCTGGGAGGAGCTTGTACTTATGCCTTTTATTACTGAAGCAGGCATGAATCATCCTGACGAAAGTTTGCAAAAATATCCTTCTTCACACTGATATGAAAAAATCATTAAATGTATTGTAACTTTAATGGTTCTAAGCACCCAAATTCCAATAGGGGGGTGCTTTTTCTACCGCCAAACAATTCTTCAACACCAGCTGGGTGTTCTACAATTCAACTCAATTGTGACACTATCTACCCAGACACACTGTCACATTCTACAGGTTAAGGGCTCAATCTTGCCAGACGGCCCCCACACCCACAGTCAGTGTCAATTGCAAGCCTGGGTTATATTACCTGTGTTTGTGACATTGACTATAGACTGATAGTTCCAATGACCCACGCTCCTTAGGTTTGGTTAATTTAGCCAGAATGACTGACAGAACTCAGAGAAACATTACTTTAGATTATCTGCTTAGTGTAACTCAGGAACAGCCACATGGAAGAGATGCTAGGGCAAGGTATGTGGAAAAGACCTGGAGCTTCCATGCCCTCTCTGAGTGAGCCACTTGCCACAAATCTGCATGTGTTCACCAAACTGCTAACTCTCTGAACCCCATTCTACTGAGTTTTATTGAGGCTTCATTACTTCAATAAAGTAAAATGCATTACTTTATTGGTGCCCTGGCTGGTGTGGCTCAGTGGATTGAGTGTCAGCCTGTGAACTGAAGGGTCACCAGTTCGATTCCCCCCAGAGCACATGCCTGAGTTGTGGACCAGGTCCCCAGTAGAGGGCGCATGAGAAGCAACCACACATTGATGTTTCCCTCTCTTTCTCCCTCAATTCCCCTCTCTCTAAAAATAAATAAATAAAATATATAATAAAAAAATAACCATTGACAATTGAACTCAATCTTCAGCCCCTCCCTCCTGGAGGTTGGGGGCAGAATTGAAAGATCCAACCCTCTAATCTCATGGTTAGGTATTTTCTACAGTCACCTCAATAATGTAACAAGAGATATATTTATTGCTCTTGTTACGGAACAAGGGTCTGCTGCCTGACACGCATAGGAGGCAATACTGTGGCACTGGCTTTTTTTTGGGGGGGGGGAGCGGGGCTTTTATTGCTAAGTTGACCACCAAGGAGAGAGGAGACGAGACTCAATTCTGTCTCCCTGATCCAGAGTTCAGGTGAGTTTGAAGGGGCTTGGGGGAACAGGATAGTGTGTGGAAGTGCTGGCAGGGTAGGTTTGATTGAAGAGCTTTGGGATTTGGCCACTTATGATAAAGGGGCTTCAGCACTGGATCTTTCTGGACAATGGACTCTTTGTTGGTGGTGATGATGGCACCAGGTATTAGACTGGTGGGGTCAAAATGGACCTCAGTTCAGCAACCTCGCTACTTGAGTTCCAGCTAAGAAAGAATTCAAAGGCAAGACTCAAACTATAAAAAGAAAGTTTATTTAGAAAGTCACAGTGGTAGAAGAAATGGGATCAGAAAACAAGTTACAGAGGCAATGAATGGAGTCCTCAGAGTTTAGGAGAGAGAGAAAGCCAAAGGAATGCACCTGCGGGGAAAGGGGGATGGGGAAGGCACTGGTGTGCTCCTGAGAGGGAGAGCTGCAGAGTCCTCTGTCCTATGGGCTTTTAAGGGTGGAGATTTTAGGGGAGGCCTCAGAGGAGGATCTCAATAGGATAGTCATCAGATTTCCAGGTGCGTCCTTTCAAGGTTGTGGTCTCCAGTGACTAGTCAGTACCAGAGCAGGGGGTCATGAGTCAATGCAGCTGGTACAGATGTCAGCCACAGCATTGCTTGTCTGATTTTGCTGCTTTTCTGGGCCTGGAGCCAAGATACAACTGAGGCCTAGATGTAATCCTAGGGTTTAATGCTGTCAACATAAAAAAATGTTCCAGCCTGTAAGAATTATTATGAGTTTATTTGAGCCAAACTGACAATAATTGCCAGGATTCAAAACCTCAATGCATTGAGGAAATGATACAGAAAATGGTAGTTTGCACCCTTTTACCCAGAGGTGCAAAGTAACTCACCAATCCTTGTGGGACATCCTACTGCAAATTGCTGTAGATAATGCCTTTCCCAGGTATAATGGGGATTGGTGTTATCAGTGCACAGCACATTGATTCACTGTGAGAGGGATCAATGGCTGTACCCAGCAACTTCCATACCTGTACAGTGTTGGGTGTCTCAACAGGGATCCCAGTCTGGCATATGGGGCAACAGGCCCTACTGCTTGACCATTCAAATGGGCAGTTCTTTAGTTCATCCAGTCAAGGTGGTTTTAACTGTTGGTAATTTAACCCGATGCTTTGATATTCCATTATTCATTTCTACCCACCCTGTTGCTTGCAGGTCATAGAAAACATAGACTCTGCCTTCAATGTTACATTCTTTTGCCCAGTCTTGCATATCATGACCTTTGAAGTGTGACCCTGGAGCACTGTCTATTCGAAGAGGGTATCCATACATGATACTCAGTTTCTCTCATGCCCTAATGGTGGCAGCCTGGTTTGCATGGTGACAGGGGAAAGCTTGAGTTAGGCCAGGGACAGTGTCCTCACAACCCAAGGTGTATTAAGAACCCTCACTCACAGGCAGCAGGGCCATATAATCAATTTTCTGACCACTCACTTGTTGAGAACTCCAGTGGACAGCCCTGGACTCCTTTGGCAGTTGCTTTGGGCTTGTTTAGAAAACACAGGACATGCTATTACTACACTAACTAAGTCACTGTATTTCAAGGGCCATCCAGCACCCATGGCAGTATGCCACCCTACCTGGGTGCTATAGTGGCCACTCTTCATATGTGCCCAATCTGTTGTGTCTACTGAAGAGTCCAGTGTTAGGGCTTATACCTGAGCTGGGGCATCAGATTCCTGACTTCCAGGGTGTCAGCTCCTCATGAGCTGAGGCAGGAAAGTCAGAGAGGACAACCTCAGACTCTCACAGGCGAACCCAAATATCTTTTCACAAACCTTGACCCTACAAGGGCTTATTCATGATCATCCACCCCTCCCCTTGATCATCCACCCCTTACCTTCCAATGGTCCAAGCTACAGGATCAATTCCTTTAGAACAGCTCAACTGTTCAGCCTCTGTGGTTTGTTCTGTTTTCATCCAGATGGTGTCAGTGTTGTGCTGAGTAGCAGCTGCATTCCCTGTGGACTTGTTGCCACAAGTGTAGCAGGCATTAGGGGGAATTTCCCTCACACCCTCTCTACAGGCTGCAGGGGCTGCCACAGGAATGAGGTGGGGGCATTTGGAGGATTTACATACTCTCCAGGACCTAGCAGCCCTTGCATTTCTAGAGTCAGTAAACTGGTGGACAGGGTTTTCCTTTACTGTGAATAGGAATGCCACTTATAGTCAAAGTGGGAGTTTGAGCCATTGCAGAGGTGGTCAATGAAACATATTCTTAACCCACCCCTGGGTAGGGAGGGAAGTTCTTTCCATGAAGCTCCTTTGTGAAAGGCTCTGCCTGGAGGAGCACTGTGTACATGGCTCAAAGCCACTGCTCTATGGGGGTGTGTACCATTTCTGCCCCCTCCAGAGCTGGGACCAAAATCCTGGGGGTACTCTGCTGTTGTCTCTGCCATATTGCATAACCCATACCTTCTTGAGTCACAGACATAGCTAACACAAATGGTAGCCCTGCTTGGGAGACGCCAGAGCTCCAGTCGGCTTCATAAGTATTTTTGCCTTCTCAAAGACACTTCCTGCTCTGATCTCCAGTCCCACACCTGCCCTTTCTTTACCAGCAGTATAAAAGTTGGAGGCACTGTGCCAGATAGGGACTACAGGCCCTCCAAGGCCCCAAATCCCTATGAAGGGTTACACCTTTCACACATTCTTAGAGGTTTGAGAGGGCTGCACCTCATCAAGCACAGCTTCTGTGACACTGTGTGGCTTAAACCACCAAAACCTTTAGGGTGATGCCTGGGCCTTGAATTTCCTATGGGTTTACTGCTCATCCTCTCCCTCACAAATGCCCCAGCAAAGCCTGCCAAGTGTCCTGCAGCAGAGGCTAGTCTTCACATATTAACATGGTGTCATCATTGTAATGTGCCTGTTTTACTGATGTGTAGGAGAACAGGAACAGACCTGAGGCTATCATCCTATGACATATGCATCTGTGCAAGTAGCCTTGGGGAAGCACTAGGAAGTTTCATTGTTGCCCCTCTCATATGAAGGCACATTGCCTTGTGACACAGTGACCAGGGTTATACTGGACATCTTGTGTGAAGGTTTTTCTTTTTATTGAATTTCTTGGGGTGACATTGGTTAATAAAACTATGTAGGTTTCAGGTGTATAATTCTATAATACATCATTTGCATATTGCATTATGTGTTCACCACCCAAAGTCAAGTCTCCTTCCATCACCATTTATCCCCCCTTTACCCTCTTCTACCTCCCCACTTCCCCTCTGATAATCATCACACTGTTGCCTGTGTCTATGAGGTTAGGTTTTGGGGTTTTTTTTAGCTTAACCCCTTTACCGTTTTCACCCAGCTCCCCCACCCCCTCCCCTCTGAATCCTGTCAGTCTGTTATCTATCTATGAGTCTATTTCTATTTTGTTTATTTATTTTGTTCATTAGATTCCACATATGAGTTAAATCAGATGGTACTAGTCTTTCTCTGACTTGCTTTTTTCACTTAGCATAATACTCTCCAGGTCCATCCATCCATCCAAAAAAAAAAAAAAAGGATAAGATTTCCTTCTTTTTTACAGCTGAGTAGTATTTCTCTGTGTAAATGTACCACAGCTTTTGTATCCATTATTTAGTGATTGGCACTTACTTGGGCTTCTTCCAAATCTTTGCTATTGTAATTAATGCTGCAAAGAACACAGGGGTACATACCTTCTTTCAAACTAGTGTTTTGGGTTTCTTTAGATATATTCCCAGAAGTGGAATCACTGAGTCGTAAAGCAGTTCCATTTTTAATTTTCCTGAGTTAACTCCATACTGCTATCCACAGTGGCTGCATCAATCTGCTTTTGCACCAACAGTGTGCAAGGGTTTCCTTTTCTCCACATCATTGCCCATACTTGTTAATTTATTAATGATAGCCATTCTGACAGGTATCAGGTGATATCTCATTGTGGTTTGAATTTGCATTTCTCTGACAATTAGTGATGTTGAGCATCTTTTCATATATCTATTCTATGGAACACCTGTATGTCCTCTTTGGAGAAATGTCTATTCAAGTCCTTTGCCCATTTTTAGAGAAGGGGAAAAGATGGAGAAAGAGGAAAGAAACATCAATGTATGGTTGTTTCTCATGCACCCCCTACTGGGGACTTGGCCTGCAATCCAGGCATGTGCTATGGCTAGGAATTGAACCGGTGAGGGTTTGGTTCACAGGTCGGCTCTCGGTCCACTGAGCCACACCAGCCAGGGTGCCATTGGTATCTTGATAAGAATTGCATTGAATTGCTTTGGGTAGTATGGACATTTTAGTGATGTTAATTCTTCATATCCATGAATCTGGTATATATCTCTACTTATATGTATCTTGCTCAATTTCTTTCTTCAGTGTCTTACAATTTTGCAAGTATGGCTGTTTTAGATACTTGGTTAAATTTATTCCTAGATATTTTATTTTATTTTTGATGCAATTATAAATGAGATATTTAAAATTTTTCTGTATTTTCATTATTTTTTAGTTTCATTTATTCTATTACAGCTGTCCCAATTTTTCCCCTTTGCCCTTCTTTTCCTAGCCCACACCCACTCTCACAGTCCATCCTCCCCCTGTTGTCCATGTCCATGGGTTAGTCATACATGTTCTTTGACTAATCCATTCCCCTTCTTTCCACCTCTCCTCACTTTCTACTGGTAGCTATCAGTGTTCCCTGTTTCAAAGTCTCTGGTCATGTTTTGCTCATTAGTTTATTTTGTTCATTAGATTCCTCTTATAATTGAGGCCATATGGTATTTATCCTTCACCAACTGGCTTATTTCACTTAGCATGATAGTCTCCAGCTCCATCCATGCTGTCACAAAAGATAGGAATTCCTTCCTCTTTCTTTATGCTGCATAGTATTCCATCGTGTAAATGTACCACAGTTTTTTGATCCACTCATTTACTGATGGGCATTAAGGCTGTTTCTAACACTTGACTATTGTAAATAGCGCTACTATGAACATAGGGGTGCATAAGTTCTTTTGAATTGGTGTTTGAGGCTTCTTAGCATGCATTCCCAGAGGTGGAATTGCTGGGCTAAAAGGCAGTTCCATTTTTAATTTTGGGGGGAAATTCCATATTGTTCTCCACAGTGGCTGCACCAGTCTGCACTCTCACCAACAGTGCACTAAGGTTCCCTTTTGTTAGGTTTAGGTTCCCCAAAACCAGCACTTGTTAGTTGTTGATTTATTAATGATAGCCATTCTGACCAGTGTGAGATGGTATTTCATTGTGGTTTTTATTTGCATCTATCTGATGGCTAGTGATATTGAGCATTTTTTAATATGTCTATGAGCCATCCGTATGTGCCTTTTGGAGAAGTGTCTATTCATTACCTTTGCCCACTTTTTAAGTGGATCATTTGCCTTCCTGGTGTTGAGTTGTATGAGTTCTTTATATATTTTGGAAATTAACCCCTTGTCTTATGTATCATTCTCCCATACAGTACGTTCCCTTTTCATTTTCATGATGGTTTCTTTAGCTGTGCAGACAATTTTAATTTGATGTAGTCCCATATGTTTATTTTTTCCTTTATTTTCCTTGCTCTAGGAGATGTATGGACAAAAATATTGCTATAAGGGATGTCTGAAATTTTACTGCCTATATTTTCTGTAAGGACATTTATGGTATCATAATTTGTACTTTTATTTTATACATTTTGAATTTATTCTGGTTATGGTGTAAGTTGGTGGTCTAGTTTCATTTTTTTTTTTTGCATGTACCAGTCCCAACATCATTTATTGAAGAGATTATTTTTACTCCATTGTGTGTTCATGCCCCTTTTGTCACATATTAATTGATCAAAGAGACATGGATTTATTTCTGGGCTCTCTACTCTGTTCCATTGATCTATGTGTCTGTTCTTATACCAGTATCAGATTGTTTTGATTATAGTGGCCTTGTAGTATAGTTTGATACCAGGTATTGTAATCTCTCCTACTTTGTTATACTTCTTCAAGATTGCTGAGGCTATTCAGGGTCTTTATTGGTTCCATATAAAGTTTTGAAATATTTGTTCTAGATCTGTGGAATATGCCATGAATGTTTTATTTATTTGTTTATTTGTTTGTTTTTAGAGAGGGGGTGGGAGGGAGAAAGAAGGAGAGAAACCTCAATGTGTGATTGCCTCTCGTGCACCCTCTACTGGGGACCTGACCTGAAACCCAGGCATGTGCTCCAACTAGGAATTGAACCAGCAACCCTTTGGTTCACAAACTGACACTCAGTCCACTAAGCCATACCAGCCAGGCCTGGGTCCTGTTTTCTTATCCACTCAGCTACCCTATGTCTTTTGATTAGAGCATATAATCTGTTTACAATTAATGTTATTATTGAGAGGTACTTATTCACTGCCATGTTTTCCCCTTTATTCCTGTATTCCCCCTCCCCTTGTCTCTCTCTTCATTTTTTAAAAGATTTTATTTATTCATTTTTTTAATGAGAAGGGAAGGAGAAAGAGAGGGTGAGAAACATCAATGTGTGGTTGCCCCTCATTTACCCCCAACTGGGGACCTGGCCCACAACCCAGGAATGTGCCCCAACTGGGAACCAAACTGGCAACCCCCTGGCTCCCAGACCCATACTCAATCCACTGAGCTACACCAGCCAGGGCTCTCTTCATTTTCTTAAAGCAAACTCTTTAGCCTTTCTTGCAATGCTGGTTTGGTGTAGATATATTCTTTTAACCTTTTCTGGGGGCTCCGGGAAACTCCTTATTTTACCTTCCATTTTAAATGAGAGCCTTGCTTGGTAGAGCAGTTTTGGTTGCAGGCCTTTGCTTTTCATTACTTGAAATATTTCTTGCCATCCCCTTCTGGCTTGTGGTTTTCTGATGAGTAATCAGCTGATAGCCTTATCTCAGCTGCCTTGTATGTTACTAGCTGTTCCTCTCCTGCTGCCTTTAAGACTCTGTCTTTGTCTTTAAAATTTGCCATTTTGATTATGATGTGTCTTGGAGTGGGCATCTTTGGATTCATCTTGATTGGGACTCTGTGCTTCCTGGACTTGAATGACTTTTTCCCTCATCAAGTCAGGGAAGTTTTCTATCATAACGTTTTCAGACAGGTTTTCTATCCCTTGCTCCTCTTCTTCTCCTTCTGGTATCCCTATTATGTGGATGTTATTATGTTTCATGTTGTCTTGCATGTTTTTGAGTCTTTATTAATTTTGTTTTCCTGTCTGAGAATTTTTTTCTACCTTGTCCTCCAACTCATTGATTCAATCCTCTGTTTCATCTAGCCTGATTTAATTCCTCTTACTGTGTTCTTTATTTCAGATATTGTATTCTTCATTTCCTACTGGCTTTTATTGATTGTTTCTATGTCCTTTTTTTATGGTAGTATAATTCACAGTAAGTCTCATGTAGCTTCCCTGGAGTTCTTTGTAGTTCTCACTGAGCTCATTGAACATCCTTAGAACCATTATTTTGAACTCATTATTGGATAGTTTGCTTGCCTCAATTTCATTTAGCACTCTTTTTGGGGATCCTCCTGTCCTTTCAGCTGGGGGTTGTTTCTTTGTCTCCCCATTTTAGGTGACTCTTCTTGTTTGTTTCTGCTTCTTAGATTGGTCTGCTTTGATTCCCTGTCTTCATGGCATGATCTTCTGTGGTAGGAGACCTATGGGATTCAGTGGTTCAGCCTCTTTGATCTACTTAATGATGCTCTTGAGATGCCCTTTATGCCATTTATGTGGGCTCTCTGGTTGTACTAGGGTTTTGGTTATTGTTGCGTCATTCTTTGATGGGCCTTTCCCTCTGGCTGGCTGACTGAGTCACTTCACCCATCACGTCTTGTATGCCATTGCACAGGTACTGTCAGAACAAAACCAAACAGCCCAGGATACAAACCAACACCCACAAAATTAGCCCTCACTCACAATCACACTATCAACAGCAAATGAGCCAGTATTCATAAAGGTGTAAAAAGATTAAGACTATTATAAGAAAGGAAATGAATATGAGTGGCTAGCTGAAATAAAAATGATTTTGAGAGGGTAGAGGGAGGAACAATAAGAGTAGGGAATTGGGGCAAGGTGAAAGGAGAAAGAAAAATTTACATTGTAAAAAAAAAGGAGGGAAGAAGGCTGAATGGAGTAAGAGATGGGAAGCATATAGTATTATGTTTAAACATAAATTTAAAAATATAAATACAAATAAAAAATTAAAAAGTAGTGACAGAGAGAAGAGGAAAAAATAAGAACCAAATTAGTGAAATACACCACAGTGCTATCAACAACAATGAGCAAAGATTAATAATGGTGGGAGGTGAATAAGATGGAAAACAGAAATAAAAGCTTAAGAGATATCTAGAGGAAAGAGAAGTGATTTTGAGATGATAGAGGGAGGAGGAATACTGAGAGTGAAGAATGAAAACCAGGCTGAGCCAGGGAAAAATTAAAATGTAAAACAAAAAGATAAAGGACAGGAGGAAGGAGAAAGGAAAAATGGAGTAGGAGAGGGGAATAGTAAAATTTGAGATTTGAAATACAAAAATATTGACGATCTAGGAAGAAAATAGGAGAAATACAACAACAACCACCATATCCACAACTTATGAGCAAAGATTGTTAAAGATGGAAACAGAATAATCGTATTTTAAGAATGGGGAAAAGAATGTGAGATGACTAATGACAAGAAAAATGGTTGAGAGACTGGAGCAGGGAGAAATAGAGTGTGGAATGGAAACAAGTCTTAGCAAGAGGGAAAGTAAAATTTAAAATGAAAATAGAAAGAGGAAAGAAGAAAGTAAAATGGGCAAGAGAAGGGAGGAGCAAAACATGAGATTTGAAATAAACTATAATGCAAAAACTAGTGACTTAATATGCACAAACTTAAAGGACAAGAAATAAATGTTAAAAAGCTATGCAGAAGAGAAAATAGCACAAATCATGAAGAAGACTTGGTGGAATTTGTCTCACTATTTTCTCTTGCTGGATCCACCCTTGGTGATGTCAGATGGAGTCCCAGTCTGGCCCTATGCAGCTTGTTGAGGCTACAGTGATCCACAGTCTGTGGCTGTCTCCTTCTGTTTTTACTCTAGCCAGTCTGTAACCCACAGTCAGGCTTACACACCACAGGGTGGGGCAGAGTAATTCCTGTGGGCAGGGCTATGGCTTCCCCTCAGACTGATGCCATTTGGAAGGGAGTGCTCTGCCTGAGCAAGACAGCTCCTACAGTATGGGGAAAGACTCACCACAGGGGTCCTGGCAACTGCTCCCTCAGTTCTCCGTCTCCAGACTCTCCTCCAGAATCTCTAGTCCATTCTGTCCACCCCCTTTATTAGAGCCCAGGGTAAGTGGTTGCAAAAAAAATTATATGTGTTGGCCCTTTAAAAGGCTTGACACCAGGCATCTCTTCCTGGCAGACAGAAACCCTACCACTTTTCACAGCTGGATATTATCTGGGTTCTTTTATGGCTCTGGTGCTATAGGCTGGGGACCCCAGCTTGGGGTTTAGACCCCACACTTCTCATGGTGAGCCCCCAACCACTGAACTTCCCTCCAGCACCTCAGCTGCCACCTGTGGGAGCCCAGCCAGCCCTCTCATGTCTCCTCTGCATCTTTTACCAATCTTGTTGTGGTGAAGTGGTTTCTTCTGTCTGTCCATGATTATAGGGCTTTTCTCTATCTAGCCAGTGTTCCATTGGTTATTCTGGATGATTTCTCTACAATTTAGCTGTAATTCCAGATTGGTCCTGGGAGGTGGTTAGTGTAGCTTCCACTAGGTCCTCCACCATCTTGGAACTCAACTGATAAAGTTTTCTAGTGGACAACAGCATAAGAACAGATATCTGATTCAATAAAACCAAATTTTCAGATGATATAATATTTTCCTGATATATTTTAACAATCTGGCTCACAAACACTCATCCCAGCATTCCTACATCCCTGTACTAAATGTGTGCTCAAATCTCATTTAGTATTGATCTTGATGAATGTCAAAATCTAAGATGCAGTAATGGTTTTATTTTTATCACAACTTTAATACTTTAATGAATAATTTTTGAGCCACTGATTAATTTTGTGATTTGGAGATCACAAAATACAACACAATACAGCCCTGAAAAATGCAAATATCAAGAATGTAAGCAATTGCACACAATGAAAAATTATGTGAAAATAGCACCCGTTATCTGCATTTAGACAAGAGCCCACTGCAGTTCTTGAAATTCATGGTCAACCTTAAGAACACAATTATTAAATATAAATATAACAGGATTTCTGTGAGAGTCACCAGTTTCAAATGGGTGAGATGTATGGATTTAAAACTGTTTCTTGCTCTTTTTAAAAAAAATTGAAGTATAGTGGCGTACAGTAGTATATTAGTTTCAGGGGTATAACAGCAATTCAATATTTGTATGCACTGCTAAAGATCACCACAATCAGTCTAGTTACTGTCTGTCACCGTACAAAGTTAATGTTGTTGTTGACCATATTCCCCATGCTGTACATTACTTCCCCATGACTTATTTACTTTATATCTGGAAGTTTTTACCTCTTAATTCCCATCACCCAATTTGTCCTCAATGCCCCACCTCTGGCAAACACCAATCTATTCTCTTTATGAGTCAGTTTTGTTTGTCTTGTTTTTTTTATTTCAATATAAGTGAAATCATGCAGTATTTATCTTCCCCTGACTAACATATTTCACTTAGCACACTGCCTTCCAGGTTCATCTATGTTGTCACAAAAGGGAAGATTTCATTCTTTTTTATGGTTGAGCAATATTAGATTGTGTGTGTGAGTGTGTGTGTATACTACATTTTCTTTATCCGTTTATCCATTGATGGACACTTAGGCTATTTTATTTTAAGTTGACAGCAATTTAAATTTGAACACACCTTAAAGCTCTTTTTACTCTTCTTCTTCAAGTTTTATGTTTTTGATGTCACATTTTACATCTCTTTATGTATCCTTTGAGTAATTATTGTAGATTTAGTTAATTTTACTACTTTTGTCTTGTAACCTTTAAACTAGCTTTATAAGTGATTATTTCACTACTTTTACTACATATTACCTTTACCAGAGAGTATTTACTTTTGTGTGTTTTCTTTTTCTTTAATTAGTGCCATTTTTTTAGCTTAAAGAAGTTCCTTTAACATTTCTTGTATGGCTGGTTTAGTGCTGATTAACTCCTTTAGCTTTTGCTTGTCTGGAAAACTCTGTGTCTCCTTCAATTCTGAATGGCAATTTTTCTAGGTAGTCTTGGTGGAAGTTTTCTCCTTTCAGCACTTTGAATTTGTAATGCCACTCCTTCTGACCTTCAAAATTTTTGCTGAGCCCTGGCCAGTGTGGCTGAGTTGGTTGGAGCATTGCCCTATAGATCAAAAGGTCATGGGTTTGATTCCCAGTCAGGGCCCAAACCCCAGTCAGGGTTCATATGAGAAGGCAACAAATTGATATTTCTCTCCCCCATCCCTTCTCTCTAAAAGAGTAACGAAAAAATGTCCTCCGGTGAGGGTAAAAAAAATTTTTTGCCTGAAAAAATCTGCTATAGCATTATGGGGTTTCCCTTGCATGTAACAAGTTGTCTTTCTCTTAATGCTTTTATGATTCTCTACCTTTAACTTTTGACATTTTAATTATAATGTGTCTTGGTGTGGATATCCAAGATTGTTTCTATGTGTTAGGTGAAACAGCTGCCCCTCTGTCTTGAAGTTGCCTTGTGCTGGTGATGAAATTTATCATTCAACCTTGTTCCAGCTCTTGGTTATTTCTCCAAGCTTTTTGATTGTCTAAACAAGTTGATTTATTCTTAATAGGTCCCCATTGTTGAAAATGTGCCAAGCGAGACTTATCAGGATTCCAAGGGGAGGAATCTCATTTAGTGCATAGTTCCAGGCTGAGTGGAAGCTAGATCCTCAGGCAGCAGCTCATTTATGTGGGGCTTCAATCAGAAACGCTGCTAGTCTCCAAACCAGGAGATCTAGCGGTATCCCCTGGGTGATGGTTGCAAAAACCCGGGCTCCAGATGAGTCTGTAAGCTCCGTTCTGGGAGGTATCATCAAACTGTAGCAAGGCCAAGGTGGTGTGCAGTGTGGTATCTTTCTGCACTCTAGATTCTAGGGAATCTAGATTCTAGGGGTTCTAGGGAATATGTATGTTTCCTAGGAGCACCTCTGTAGCCTCTAGATGTGTGGGAAACAGGAAGCCTTTCCCTCAGGCTGAAGCTCCAGAGTAAGTTGATATGCTTTTTTCACAGGAGATTTGGGAATGTTTCAGTCTGCTGTTTGGTAGCCTGGCAAGAACCGTCTTCCTGATTATTACCATTCTGTGGAGCCTGGGAGCACCAGACCCATCAGCCACCAGGGGCAGGTGATCAAGGGGCACCTCCTGTGCGGGCTGTATATGCCCACTGATTTTAGCAAAGTAGCTAGAGAGTGCAGGGGGTGGGGTAAACTTGCAGTCTCCAGAAAGATAGCAGAATAATGCCTTGACTACACATACCCTCAGATTTCAGTGATGCAGCTGGAATGTCTCCTCTCCTGCCTGCTAGCTTCAGGGAGGGAGCCATAGAATGTTGTAATCACTTGTGCTCTCAGGTGCCAGCCAGTGAGTGGGGAAGTGGTGCGATTGCACCAACACTGGCAAGGGAGCAGGAGAGTGCTACAACAATCTGCATGCTCTGGTTTCCGTAAGGCAGTGGGAAAGTGTCACAACCACACATCCCCATCTGCCCTAGCAAGGCAGTGAGAGGGTGTCAGGAGGGCACCTGTGTCAGGAGGTCAGGCAGAAAGCACAAAAAATGGCATCTATAAGCACCTCTGTCTCAGAATAGTATCAACTGTCCCCTGGTTCAGCAGATGCTTTAAGTTTAACAAATGAGCCTCCTTCACGAATGCCTAAGTGCTTTTTAAACTTCTGCTTTTGCACTGGGTCCTGGGGAGAGTGAGACCATAGGTAAATCCCCTGAAAGGAGAATCTCAGTTCCCTATAATTCTTTGGGCCTCTTGGACATCAGCCTCATTGGTTTTCTAAGTCAGATATTTTGGGGCTCATCTCTTCATTGCAGATCCCAAGGGTGGGGGCCTGGTGTGGGGCACAAACCCATTGCTCCTCTAACAGTGTGGAGACACCACACTGTTGGGGTTTTTTGGGCAACAGCATGTCTCTGACTCTCCCACCCATCTTGATGTGGCCCTTTTATCTTCTGTCATGGAGGAGCAGTTCACCTGCTTTTCAGATCTTTTTCAGAGGGAAATGACCCATAGATAGCTGTAGGTTTGGTGTGTCCTCGGGAGGAGGTGAGTTCAGCATCTTGGAACCCTCTGTTTCTTGCTGTTTTTTTTTTTAATCCTCACCTGAGAGTAAGTTTATTGATTTTTTAGAGTGAGAGGAAGCGAGACAGAAAGAGAAACATCAATCAGTTGCCTCCTGTATGTGCTCCAACCTGGGATCAAATCTGCTACCTTTTGGTATATAAGATGATGCTCCAACCAAATGAGCCACCCAGCCAGGGCTCTTGTTCTTTTTTTTTTTTTTTTCCTTTCTAAAACTTAGCACTTAGGAGATGATAGGAGACTACCCGTGGTTTGTGGAACACATTTTGAGAAATAACACTCTAAAGCCACATTCTTGTAATATTTAGCCCGGAGCCCTACTTGAGGCTATCTAGAGACTCCAGAACTTCAAAGTACAAAAGGAATGTGGATCCTTAGATGGTGGATCTGGGTGGAGGCAAAGCAGCACTTTCTAGCATTTTCTCAAATCACGTGATCAACTGCTTCCTTTCCTTCTTTTCTAATTAAAATATCCACATAGCTTGAGCACCTTTGGGGTGGTAGCAACAGAGGGATCTCTCCAGGGCAAGGATGTGTTGGCTTCCAGCTCAGTGCCAGGCACGACTTACAGCTTTATGCCAAGACGGTTGGCACAATAGTAAGAATGGCCTTATTGGAGGCAGCAGGTGCATGATATAAGACTTCAAAGTGCTCTCCAGTCACTAATCATATGCAAACAATGTCAACACATCTCAGATCTGTAAGAAACATTGTGTATTGGTTCACTCCAGTGACCTTGCCAACTGGAAGAGTAACCACTGAGGGCTGTCCCTTCTCCTTGCCATCCCCTTCCCAACAACCCTATCATTTCCCATCAGTGACACCCCTGAGAATGAAGCAAGTAGATTAAGAGGTCAGATTATTATGGTAAGTGGAAGCAGTCTTGCTTCCTCACCCAGGTGTCTGGGTAACTAAGGGAAGCAATGTTCCCATGGCCTTGGAGGGGTCTGATAACCAGTGTTCTCACAGCCTCGAGATTGGGTCCAATAAACTGTTCCCGTAACACGGAGTGGGCTCGCATGCACAGAATTATGTTATGTTCTGTAATGTTCTGGCAGTTTTCTGGCTTTTCCGCCTCTCTAGTACTTA
The DNA here is from genome assembly GCA_004024845.1 of Tonatia bakeri. Lineage (NCBI taxonomy): Eukaryota > Metazoa > Chordata > Mammalia > Chiroptera > Phyllostomidae > Tonatia > Tonatia bakeri. The sequence goes on along the minus strand of PVIA01015707.1, from coordinate 2,889 downwards.
AACAGGCAGGGACTCCCTGCTGGGAGAGATGATGATGAGAGACACACAAGGAGACAAGTGCCACGATGGGTGCCACACTGGGGAGCAGGGGCCATGACATAAGACATGCAGATAGACACGCAGCTTGCAGCATGCGTGGCTCACCCGCCCATGAGTAAAGGCATGTCAGACACCCCAAAGGCTCCATGAATATTATTCCATCTGCATGAATATCATGGACCTGCCTGGCCTTGGAGGGTCGCAACACAGGTTACCACCAATAAGGGATGTTTATCACCCCTAATCTGTTTAACTGTCTTGTCCTGGCCCCAGGCTTCAGGGCTGACCAGGGTTTACCGTGATTAGGGAACATCATGGGTGTCATTTCCAGGGCTCACATCTACACTGAGCATTAATTTTAGACCTTTGATATGTTTCCCAGTAAAGGCATATACATCTTTTTGTGCAATGTGTTAATTTGTTAATGCAAATATTTAAAATGCACAATCTTTATAATCATGTTCCAGCATTTATTAATTTGCTATCTTTAGAGCCTCAAAAAGTGGAAATAACCTTAGCCTCTTTTAATCTCTGAGAGATCCTGAAACTATGTGGGCCAAGGTAGTATTGGGGTAATGCCCCTCCTGGGGGAGGGGGCCACTCTTCCCTCATGGCCAGAAATACCAACCAATGCTGAAAGCCAAGTTTACAAATTCTAATGTGAAGGCATTTTATTCCAAACTCTGTTTGGGAAATTTGGACTGAGATTCCGAAGACAAGGCTAAGAGCTGATACTGGCAGTATTTTACTAGAAACGAGGATGACAGAAAGGCACAGAACATCTCATCCTATGTGCTTCCAAGTCCACCTTCTAGAAATGGAACTGGACTGAATAATTCAAATGTTATCCTGTGATTAATGGGGAGCCACTGAAGATGGTTGAGGATGAGTGGCTTGTTTAATACTGTATTTTAGAAAGATCATTGGTGGCTAATGGAGGGAAGGAGAGTGGAGCCTGAGACCACTGTCCATGTAATCCAGGTAGAAATTTCAAATCAAGTGCTCTAGGTGTGGGGAGTGGAAGGGCATGGCAAGGATTCTGTCCTAGAGTTTCTAGTTGGAACCTTGACAAGACAAATGGCCCTTCCTAGGCAAGACACTTTGTGCAAATAAACTGCACCCTCCCAAAAAGAGGAAAGCAGTCTGATCCCAGCCTTCCTCATATGGAACATTTTTCTCTTTTCAAGCCTTGCATGGGTGAGAGTAAAAGGGCCAGGAAACCTCTTGGGGCAGAGCAGGTCCTAAAGAGAGTAGGAGGTAGTTTTTTATTGGCCACCTTGGGGATCTGATGTCCCATTTTCTGGGGCAGCTTGTCCACTTGCTTCCTCCATCATCTCTTTGTACTGACGTCTGAAGAAGCCAACCTGTAGGGGAGGATGGAGAGAAAAATCAGGAAGTCCAGTGGCAGAGGGAAAAAGAGATTATGGGGAAGGGGAGGGATTCACCATTTCTGGAACCCCTACTATGTTCAAGAGGTACAGTAATAACTTCATACACATTGTGACATTTAGACTTTATACAGTTCTGTGAGCTGGGTAGAATTACCTTAAGAATGAGAAACCAAGACCCAGTGTAGACCAGGCACTTGCCTAAAGCCACAGAATGATTCTGTGGTGGTGTCAATCCAAACCCAGGGCAGTGCTATATTATGTTTTAATTTGCTGTCAAGGGAAACATGTAGAAAAACAGAAGAGTGGGAAAGAAAGGGAGACAAACTAGAGGAGGCCTGAGAATCAGATAGGAAGTCCAAACATGGGGGACAGTTAGGGACTGCTGATGTCATAGCTGATCTCTCACATGCAGTAACTTAGCAAAAATGCATGCACAATTCCAAGGCAAGCTTTCTTATACTGCAAAGACTGAAATCAAATACTGGTGGTATGAAGAGTAGGATGAAAACTCACCTTGTACAGCACGGCTGTGAAGAGAGCCAGCAGAAGCAGTCCTCCCACAGAGCTGCCCACAATGAGGAGTGTGGGGTTGTGGACCTCATGCTTCTCCAGCACCATCTTCATCTGGAGCGGAAGTGACCCCATCAGAAAATATCATGACTCTGGCAGCCTCAGGCTCTACCTAGGTTCTGTAACATTTAATTTCTTCCCTGTTTCCCCAGGCCAAACTCCAAGGGATAACATACAGAAACACTCATAGGTTTAGGAAAAACAATCTCACCTAGGGACATTCACCCTTTCTCTCTCTGGGCTTCTGAGCCCCCAAACCAGCAACACAGATTTAACATCAGAAGCCCTCTCACCAACAAGGCTACTGTCTACCACAGTCACTACCTGGGCTCTCAAAAACGCCTCCTGTCCTGGAAGCTGGGAATACACAGATCTGTTGAACGTGATTTCAGCCACACTCACGACTGATACCTTCTTCTGCAATGTCTGCAAAAGAGAGCAGGAGAGCTGGGGAACTAGCTCTGGGGGAAGCTCAGAGTCAGAGAAATGTCCTAGCCTGATGGGGCATGGGCACACACATCACAGGTACCACCTGAGTCTGGGGGTGGGACTGTGCTGTTGGGCCTACACACCTGGCTGACCCAGCTGAAGCTGAGGTTGCCCTTCAGGATGAAGTCAAGCTCCTCCTGGACGCCGAAGGAGGGGATGTCACAGTGGAACCTCAGGCACTCAGCAATGGAGCAATCCTAGGGACCGAGAAATAGCATCAGGCCAGAGAGATGGGTTTGAAGGCAGAGGGTAGCATTAAACTGTCTGATTTAGGGGAGCAGCCACATCTGAATGCAGACATCCATCTGAATGTCACATGGACTGCTGAGTTAGATTCCTCTGATGTGTGGCTTAAAGTGGGGGACAGCCAGAGCCCTCTCACCAGCACATGATTCTTCTG
>PVIA01015706.1:0-21693 GCA_004024845.1 Tonatia bakeri | reverse complement strand
AAAGTACTAGAGGAGAACATAGGTAGGAAAATCTCAGATATATCACGCAAAAACTTTTTTACAGACATGTCCCCTAGAGCAAGAGAAATAAAGGAAAGAATAAACAAATGGGACCTCATCAAAATAAAAAGCTTCTGCACTGCTAAAGAAAACAGTATCAAAATAAAAAGAGAATCAACTGTATGGGAAAACATATTTGTCAATGATACCTCTGATAAAGGCTTAATCTCCAAAATATATAAAGAACTTATATGATTATACTCTAAGAAGACAAGCAACCCAATTAAAAAGTGGGCAAAGGACTTGAACACACACTTCTCCAAGGAGGACATATAGAAGATCCAAAATCACATGAAACAATGTTCAATATCACTAGCTATCAGAGAGATGCAGATTAAAACCACAATGAGGTACCACTTCACACCAGTCAGAATGGCCAACATAAGCAAAACAACAAGTGTTGGAGAGGGTGTGGAGAAAAGGGGACACTAGTGCACTGTTGGTGGGACTGCAGACTGGTACAACCACTGTGGAAAACAGTGTGGAACTTCCTCAGAAAATTAAAAAGGGATCTGCCTTTCGACCCAGCAATTCCACTGCTGGGACTATATCCTAAGAATCCTAAAACACCAATCCAAAAGAACCTTTGCACCCCCATGTTCATAGCAGCACAATTTACAATAGCTAAGTGCTGGAAGCAACCTAGATGCCCATCAGTAAATGAATGGATCAAAAAACTATGGTACATTTACACAAAGGAATTCTATGCAGCAGAAAGAAAGAAGGAGCTTCTACCCTTTGCAACAGCATGGATGCCACTGGAAAGCATTATGCTAAGCGAAATAAGCCAGGCAGTGAAAGATAAATACCATATGATTTCACCTTTAACAGGAACCTAAACAACAAAACAAAGAAACAAGCAAAATATAGTCAAAGACACTGTAATAGAGGACAGGCAGAAAGTGACCAGAGGAGAGAGAAGAGGGAGTTTCAGGGGAAAAGGGGAAGGGTTTGCAGGAACAAAGTTAGGGGACACATGGATAAAAACTAGGGGGAGGGTGGTAATGGGAGGGAAGATGGGAGGGGGATGGGTGGGCTTGATTGGGAATAAAGGGGAGAAAACTGTACTTAAACAATCATTAAAATGAAAATAAAAATTAAGAAAAAAGAAGAAAACATGACAAGCATATATGCTGTCTATAAAAGACCCACCTGAAAAAAAAAAGGATCTACACAGACTGAAAGTGAAAGGATGGAAAAAAATATTCCAAGCAAAAAGACTTGAAAAAAAAATTTAGGGTAGAAAAATCTGATATTTATATCAGACAAAATAGACTTCAAAACAAAGGACATAAAAAGAGACAAAGAAAGTCAATACATAATATGTAAGGAAATAGTGCACCAAAAAGATATAACCCTTGTAAACATATATGCACCCATTATAAGAGCACCTAAATATACAAGGAAAATCTTGGAGGACTTCAAGAAAGATATCAACAGGAATACACTCATAATAGGGGATTTTAACACCCCATTGTCAACAATGGACATACCTTCCAAGGAAAGAATCATCAAGGATATTGTGGCATTGAACAAAACTCTAAATCAAATTGAATTAATTAACATATACAGAAACTTTCACCCCAAAGAAGCAAAATATACATTCTTTCAAATGCACTTCGAAAATTTTCAAAGATAGACCACATGGTAGGACAGAAAACAAGCCTCAAATAATTCAAAAAAATTGAAACCATATCAAGCATCTTCTTGATCACAATGGCTTGAAATTAGACACCAACCTTGAGGGAAAAGCTCAAAAACATGTAAATACATGGAGACTGAAAACATGTTATTAAATAATGAATGGGGTAACAATGACATTAGGGAAGAAATCAAAAAAGTATCTGGAAACAAATAAAAATGAACACACAACCCATAACCTATGGGACACAGTAAAGGGAGTCCAGGGAGGGAAGTTCATAGCAATACAGGCCTACTTAAAAAAGATACAAAAATCTCAAATAAATACCCTAATGCTACATCTACAATAACTAGAGGAACAACATCAAACAAACCCCAGAGTGATTAGAAGGAAGGAAATAACCATGATCAGAGCAGAATTAAGTGACATAGAGACTGAAAAAAATAATCCAAAGGCTCAATAAATCCAGGAACTGCTTCTTAAAAAAGGTAAGCAAATTTGACAAGTCTTTAACCAGACTAATAAAAAAAAAAAAGAGAGGACCCAAATAAATAAAATCAGACACCAAAGAGGAGAAGTAACAACTGATACCACAGAAATACAAAGGGTTGTAAGAAATTACTATGAAGAAGCGTATACTATGAAATTGGACAATCTGGGTGAAATGGACAAATTTCTAGAAACATACAATCTTCCAGAACAGGAACAACAAGAAGAAGATAGCCTGAATAGACTGATATCAACTAGTGAAATTGAAACAGTAATCAAAAAACTCCTGGCACATAAGAGCCCTGGACCAGATGCTTTCACAGGTGAATTTTACCAAACATTTAAAGAACTAACCGTAGCTTTCTCAAACTATTCCAAAAAAAAAATCAAGAAGAGGGAGACTCCCAAACTCTTTTTATGAGGCCAGTATTATCGTAATCCCAAAACCAGTTAAAAACACAACAAAGAGAACCACAGGCCAATATCTCTGATAAACATAGATGCTAAAATCCTCAACAAAATATTGGCAATCTGGATCCAATAATACGTTATAAAGATCATTCACCATGATCATGGAGGATTCATCCCAGAGATACATGGATGGTACAATATCTGCAAATCAATAAATATAATACACCACATAAACAACTTAAAGACAAAAATCACATGATCATATCAAGGGATGCTGAAAAGGCATATGATAAAATTCATCACCCATTTATGATAAAAACACTCTGCAAAGTGGGAATAGAGGGAGTAAACATAAATATAATAAAGACCATGTATGAGAAACCCACAGCAAATGTCATACTCAACAAGCAAAAACTAAATCTTTCCCCTTACAGTCAGAAACAAAACAAGGGTGTTTCCTTTCACCACTTTTATTTAACATAGTATTGGAAGCTCTAGCCACAGCAAAAAGACAAGAAAAAAAAATTAAAAGGCATCCATATTGGAAAGCAGGAAGTAAAGCTGTCATTATTTGCAGATGGCATGATAATGTACATAGGAAACCCTATATTCTCTACCAAGAAACTACTCGACCTAGTAAGTGATTTGGCAAAATGCCAGGCTACAAAGTCAATATTCAGAAGTCGAAGGCATTTTTGTACACCGACAATGAAATATCAGAAACAGAAACTAGGGGAAAAATCCCATTTACTATAGCAACATGAAAAATTAAGTACCTAAGAATAAACCTAACTAAGGAGGTAAAAGACCTGTACTTGGAAAATTACAGAACACTGAAGAAAAAAAATAAGATACAGCCCTGGCTGGTGTGGCTTAGTGGACTGAGTGCAGGCCTGCAAAGCAAAGTGTTGCTGGTTGAATTCCCAGTCAGGGCACATGCCTGGGTTGCAGGCCAGGTCCCCAGTAGGGGTGTTGCAAGAGGCAACCACACATTGATATTTCCCTCCCACTTTTTCTCCTTCCCTTCCTTCTCTCTAAAAATAAATAAATAAAATCTTTAAAAGAAAATAGAACAACTAAAAAATTAAGATACAAATAAATGGATGCATATACCATGTTCATGGATTGGAAGAATGAACATCATTAAAATGTGCATACTACCCAAAGTAATGTATAGATTTAATGCAATCCATATTTAAAACCAATGGCATATTTCACAGACCTAGAACAAGTATTTCAAAAATTAATAGGAGAACCAAAAACACCCCAAATAGCCTAAGCAATCTTGAGAAAGAAGAACAAAATAGGAGAAATCACAATACCTGATATCAAACTATACTACAAGGCCACTGTAATAAAAGCAGTCTGATACTGGCATAAGAATAGACACATAGATCATTGGAACATAATAGAGAGACCAGAAATAAGTCCATGTCTCTATGGTCAATTAATATTTGACATAGTTGGAATGAACATAGAATGGAGTAAAAATAGCCTCTTCAAAAAACGGTGCTGGCAGATCTGCATGGGCAGATGTGAAAAAATGAAACTTAACCACCAACTTATACCATACATCGGAATGAACTCAAGATGGATAAAAGACTTAAATATAGTTGTTGACCATAAAAATCATAGAGGAAAGCCCTGGCTGGCGTAGCTCAGTGGATTGAGCATGGGCTGTGAACCAAAGCGTGGCAGGTTCGATTCCCAGTCAGGGCACATGCCTGGGTTGTGGGCCACGGCCCTCAGCAACCGCACATTGATGTTTCTCTCTCTCTTTCTCCCTCCCTTCCCTTTCTAAAAATAAATAAATAAAATCTTAAAAAAATCCTAGAGGAAAGCATAGACAGTAAAAATTCAGATATCCCATGTAGCAATATTTTTTCCAATACATCTCCTAGGGCAAGGGAAATAAAGGAATATATAAACAAATGGGATTATATCAAATTAAAAAGCTTCTGCACAGCTAAAGAAACTATCATCAAAATGAAAAGGGAAGCCACCATATGGGAAAACATGTATGCCAATGGTACATCAGATAACAGTTCAATCTTCAAAATATCTAAAGAACTCATATGATTCAACACCAGGAAGACAAACAATCCAATTAATTAATGGGCAAAAGACATGAACAGATACTTCTCCAAGGGGGACATACGGAGGGCCCAGAGGCCTATGAAACGATGCTCAACATCACTAGCCATCAGAGAGATGCACATTACAACCACAATGAGATATCTCTTCACATTGGTCAGAATGGCCATCATTAATAAATCAACAAATAACAAGTGCTGGCATGGATATGGAGAAAAGGGAGCCCTAGTACACTGTTGGTGGAAATGCAGACTGGTGCAGCCATTGTAGAACACATTATGGAATTTCCTCAAAAAACTGAAAACAGAACTGCCTTTTGACCCAGCAGTTCCACTGCTGTGATTATACCCTAAGAATCCTAAAACACCAATTGAAAAAAACCTATGCACCCCTACGTTCATAGCAGGGCTCTTTACAATATCCAAGTGCTGGAAACAATTTCAGTGCCCATCAATAAATGAGTGGGTCAAAAATCTCTGGTATATTTACACAGTGGAATACTACATAGGCAGAAAAGGATCTCCTACCCTTGACAACAGTATGGAACTTGAGAATATTATGCTAAATACAATAAGCCAGGCAGTGAAAGACAATGATCTCACCTATAAGAGGAACCTGAGGAACAAAACAAACAAACAAAATTGAACCCGAGGCATGGAAACAAGAAACAGACTGACAGTGATCACAGGGGAAGAGGGAGGGTTACAAAGGTAGAAAGAAGGGGAAGGTACTAGTCAAGGAACATGCATGAATGACCCGTGGACAGGGACAAATAGGGTGGGGATTGACTGTGGGAGTGGGGTGCAAGTTTTGGCTGGGTGGAAGAGAGCAAAGAGGGAAAAATCGGGACAACTGTAATGGAACAACTATGAAATATTTAACTAAAAAAAGAATACTATGAAAATTATATGCTAACAAAGTGGAAAATAGGAAAGAAATGCTTAAATTCTTGGAAACACAATCTACCAAGACAATCATAAAAAATAAAAAAATCTGAAAATACCAATTACTAGTAAAGTGACTAATTCAGTAATCAAAAACCTCCCAACAAACAAAAATCCAGGACCAGATGGCTTCACTGGTAAATTCTGTCAAACTGTGAAAGAAGATTTATTATCAATCCTTTCAAAATCTTCCAATAAATAGAAGACAAACACTTCCCAAATTGTTCTGAGAGCCTAGCATTACCCTGCTACCAAAAGCAGATATGGGTACCACAAGAAAATAAAAGTACAGACCAATATACCTGATGAACATGGATTAAAAATCATCAACAAAATATCAGGAAACCAAACTGAACAATACATTTAAAGAAAGACTTATACACTATGTTCAAGTAAGATTTATTACAGGGATTCAAGGAAGGTTCAACATCTGCAAATCAATCAGTGTGATATACCACATTCATCAAATTAAGGATAAAAATGTTATAATCTTCTCAATAGATGCAGAAAAAGTATTTGACAAATTTCAACATCAATTTATGATAAAAAAAAATCCACCTCTCAGCAAAGTGGATATAGAGGGAACATACCTCAACATAAAAAGGCCATATATGACAAGTCCACAGCTAACATCATACAGAACAGTGAAAAGCTGAAAGCTTTTCCAGTAAGATCAGAGCAAGACAAAGATGGAAATCATCACCAGTTTTATTCATTATATTATTGAAAGTGTAGGTCAGAGAAATTAAGCAGAAGAAAGTGAAAAGCATCCAGTTTGGAAAGGAAACAATAAAACTGTCACTATTTGCATATGACATTTTTATATACATATAAAACCTTAAATATTCTACCAATAAATGGTTAGAACTAGTAAACAAATTCATAAGGTTGCAAGGTATAAAAACCTATATGTAAAAATCTACTTTTTTATACACTAAGAATGAAGTATTAGAGAGCAATATTAAGAAAACAATCTCATTTACAATTTTACAATGAAGAATATATAACTTGGAATTAATTTAACCAAGAGAGGAAAGACCTTTACAGTGAAACCTGTACACTGAACACTATAAGACACTGATGAAACAAACTGAAGAAGGCACAAATAAATGGAAAAATACTCCATGCTCAGAGATTAGAAGAATTAATATTGTAATAATGTCAATATTATACCAAGCAATCTACAGATTCAATACAAGTTCTATCAGAATTATAATGACATTTTTCATAGAAAGAGAACAAACAATCTTAAAATTTGTATGGAATCACAAAAGATTCCAAATAGCCATAGCAATTGAGATAAAAAAGAACAAACGTGGAAGCATCATTGTCCCTGATTTCAAGCTATATTACAAAGCTATAGTAATCAAAAGGGTGGCTATTGGTATAAAAACAGAAATACAGATCAATAGAAAACAAAAAGCCCAGAAAGGACCCCACACATATTTTGTGAATTAATTGACAACACAGGAGCCAAGAATATACAATGGGTACAAGACAATCTCTTCAATAAATGGTGCTAGGAATACTGGACAGCTATACACAAAAGAATAAAACTGGATTGGTATTTTATACTAGACACAAAAATTAACTCAAGATGGATTAATGGATTAAATGTAAGACCTAAAACTATAAACCCCCTAGAAGAAAACATAGGTAGCAAGCTCCTATGACATTGCTCTCAGCAGTATTTTAGGGAAATCTAAATCCAAAGGAAATGACAATAATAGCAAATACAAACAAATGGGACTACATCAAACTAAAATGATTCTGCACAGCAAAAGAAATTATCAATAAAATGAAAAGGCAGTCTACTGAATGGGAGAAAATATTTGCTATGTCTATGTCTGATATGGGGTTAACATCCCAAATATATAAGGAACTTATGCAGCTCAATAACAAAAACCAAACAATCCAATTTAAAAATTGTCAGAGGATCTGAATACACTTTTGTTTTCAGAAAAGACATACAGATGGCCACCAGGCATATGAAAAGATGGTCAACATCACTAATATCAGGGAAATGCAAATCAAAACTGCAATGAGATATTAACTCACCCTATCAGAATGGATATTATCAAAAGGACAAAAACAAAACAAAACAAAGCAAAACCCAAACAAGTGTTAGCAAAGGATGTGGAGAAAAGGAAACCCTTGCACACTAGTAGATGAAAAGTAATTTTCTGCAGCCACTATTAAGAACACTATGGAGGTTCCTCAAAACAAACAAACAAAAACAAACAAACAAACATATAACTACCATAGAAACCAGCATATCTGAAGAAAAGGAAACCACTAATTTAAAAAGGTATACATATCCCTATGTTCATTGCATCATTATTTACAATAGCCAAGATATGAAAATGACCTAAATGGCCTTGACCATTGTGCCTCAGTAGGTTGGATATCGTCCTGCAAAGTGAAAGGTCACTAGTTTGATTCCTGAACAGGGCACATGCTTGGGTTGTGGGCTTGGTGCCCAGACAAGCACATACAAGAGGCAACTGATCAATATTTCTCTCTCACATTTTTCTCTCCCTGTCTTTTTCCCTCCTTTCCCCTCTCTAAAAATAAATAAATATTTTTAAATGATGTTTTAAAAGATAACCTAAATATCTAAAAAGGTGTGAGATACACACACACACACGTATACATACACACACATACACAAATACAATGAAATACTATACAGCTGTAAAAAGAATGAAATCTTGCCATTTGTGACAACATGGATGAACTTCGAGGGATTATGCTAAATGATATAACTTAGACAGAGAAAGACAAATACCATATGATTTTACTTACATGTAGAACCTTTCAAAAACCAAAATAAAAGAACAAAAACAGCCCAGGCTGTCATGGCTCAGTGGATTGAGTGCTGGCCTACAAACCAAAGGGTCACTGGTTTGATTACCAGTCTAGGGCATATGTTTGTGTTGCAAGCCAGGTCTCCAGTAGGGGGCATGTAAGAGGTAACCACACATTTGATGTTTCTCTCCCTGTCTTTTCCCTCCCTTCCCCTCTCTTAAAAATAAATAATAAATAAAATCTTTTTTAAAAGAACAAAAAAACAATAAAGAAAACTCATAGATACAGAGAGCACATTGATGGTTACAAGAGAGGAGGTTGACTGGGGTTGGATAAAATAGGAGAAGGGGATCAGTGGTACACATTCTCAGGTATAAAAAGTGATGGGGATGTAATGCAAAGCATATTAACTGTAGTTAATATTACTATATTGCAAATTTGAAAGTTGCAAAGAAAATAAATCTTAAAATTTCTCATCAGAAGAAAAGAAAATTTTGTGACTGTATGATGACGGATGGTGGCTGGACTTAATGTGAATACTTTGCAGTGTATACAAATGTCAAATCATTATGTTGTACACCCAAAAGCAACATATGTTTTATGTAAATTATATTTCCATGAGATAAAGGGAGCAAGAGTGGGCATTCTTTTCTTGTTTCTAATCTAAGAGGAGAAACTAAGCTTTTCACTGCTGAGTAAGATGTTAGCCCTGGGTTTGTCATATATGGTCTTCATTATGTTGCAGTATGCTCTCTATATATCCATTTTGTTGAGAATTTTTTTAATCATAAATGGATGTTGAATTTTGTCAAATGCTTTTTCTGCATTGAAATGATCATATGATTTTAACCTTTCATTTTGTTAATGTGGTATAGCACATTGATTTGCAGATGTTGAATCATTCTTTCATACCTGAAATAAACCTCACTTGAACATGGCATATGATTCTTTTAATGTATTGTTGAATTTTATTTCTTAATATTTTGTTTATGATTTTTTCATCTATGTTTATCAGGGACATTGTTCTATAACTTTATTATCTTGTGATGTCCATATCTGCTTTTGGTAGCAGGGTAATGCTGGCCTCAGAATGAGTTGGGAAGTGTTCATCTTCTATTTATTGGAAGATTTTGACTGGATTGGTAAAACATCTTTGACAATTTGACAGAATTTACCAGTGAAACCATCTGGTCCTGGACTTTCATTGGGAGGGTTTCTTTTGTAATTTTTAAAAATATTTTATTTATTTATTTATTTTTAGAGAGAGAGGAAGGGAGGGAAAGAAGAGAGGAAGAGAAACATGAATGTGTGGTTGCCTCTCATGTGCTCCCTACTGGGGACCTGGGCTGCAACCCAGTCATGTGCCCTAACCGGGAATCAAACCAGCAACCCTTTGGTTCACAGACCGGTGCTCAATTCACTGAGCCACACCAACCAGGGCCTGTTGGGAGGTTTTTGATTATTGATTTAGTCACTTTACTAGTAATTGGTATTTTCAGATTTTCTATTTTTTAAGATTGTCTTGCTAGTTTGTATGTTTCCAGGAATTTAAACATTTGATGTTTAAAATATCTTTGATGTTTTCTATTTTGTTAGCATATAATTGTTCATAGTAGTCTTTTATGATTCTTTGCATTTCTTAGGTACCAGTTGTAATTTTTTGTCTTTCATTTTTTTTACCTTTTTATTTAATTTATTAGATTTACATTGGTTAATAAAATTATATAGGTTTCAGGTGTACAATTTTATAACAAGTCATCTGTATATTGTATTGTATGTTCACCACCCTGAGTCAAGTCTCCTTCCATCACCATTCATCCCCTCTTTACCCTCTTCTACCTTCCCCACCCCCTTTCCCTCTCATAATCACCATGCTGTTGTCTGTGTCTATGATTTTATTAATCCCTTCACCTTTTTCAAATCACTACCCACACCCCACTCCCCCCTGACAGCTGTCAGTCTGTTCTCTATTTATAAGTCTGTTTCTATTTTGTTTGGTAGTTTATTTTGTTCATTAAATTCCACATGAGTGAAATCATATGGTATTTGTCTTTCTCTGGCTGGCTTATTTCATTTAGCATAATGTTCTCCAGGTCCATCCACACTGTTACAAAGTGTAAGATTCCCTACTTTTTGCAGCCAAGCAGTATCCAATTGTGTAAATGTACCACAGCTTTTTAATCCATTCATCTACTGATGGACACTTAGGCTGCTTCTAAATCTTAGCTGTTGTAAATAGCACTGCAGTGAACATAGGGCGTACATATTATTTTGAATTAGTGTTTCAGGTCATTTTTTATTTTATTAATTTGAGCCCTCTGTTTTTTTCTTCATATAGCTAAAGGTTTGTCAATTCAGTTTATATTTTCAGAAATCTAGGTCTTAGTTTCTTTCATTTTTTCTATTGTCCTTTTAGTCTGTATTTCATTTATTTCTGCTCTGATCTTTAAGTTTCTTCCCTTTACTAAGTTTGGGCTTCATTTTTTTCTAGCTCCCTAAAGTGTAAAGTTAGGTTGTTTCTTGAAATTTTATTATTTCTTGGTGTGGGCATTTCTCACTACAGCATTTCCTCTTAGAACTGCTTTTGCTGCACCCCATGAGTTTGGTATGCTGTATTTACATTTTCATTTTTCTAAAAGAATTTTTGGATTTTTTTTTATTTCTTTGTTGACCCATTGGTCGTTCAATAGAATGTTTTTTTTTTTATCACCATGTAGTTGTAAATTTTCCACTTTTTTCCTGTCATCGATTTCTAGTTTCATACCGTCGTGGTTTGAAAAAAATTCTTGATATGATTTCAGTCTTTTAAAATATATTAAGATTTGCTTAATTTATGGTCTTTTCTGGAGAATGTTATGTGAGCAGTTGAGAAGAATGTATTTTCTGTTGTTTCTGGAAGAAGTTTTCTATATATATCTAATTCCAACTGTTTTAATGTGTCATTTAAGGCTGATATTTTCTTATTGACTCTCTCTGTCTGGCTGATCTATCCATTGATGAAAGTGAGGTGTTAAAGTCCCCTACTAATATTGTAATATTGTAATGTACTCTTATTATACTTCTCCCTTTGGTTCTATTAATATCTCTTTTATACATTTAGGTGTTCCTATGTTGTATTCATATATTACTAATATAGTTTTACAAGTTATATTTATAAATAATACATCTTTTTGGTTGATTTTTCCTTTATTATTTTGTAATGACTTCCTCTGTCTCTTATTTTATCTTTGTTTTAAAGTCTATTTTGTCTGATGTAAGTATAGCTACTGCAGCTTTCTTTCGGTTTCCATTGCATGAAATATTTTTTTCCATCTGTTTAACTTCAGTCTATGAATGTCTTTACATCTGAGATGAGTCTCTTACAGGTAGCATATAGATGGGTCTTTTTTTCCACTCAGCCTTTTGATTGGATAATTTAGTCTATTTTGTGAAGTAATTATTGATAAGTATGTGCTTATTTCCATCTTGTTAATTGTTTTCTGCCTGTTTTGTAGTTCCTCTGTTTCTTTCTTCTTTTCTTGCTCTATTCCCTTGTGATTTGATGATTTTCTGTGGTGGCAGCTTAGATTCACTTTTTAAAAATATTTTGTGTATCTACTATAGGTTTTTCCTTAGTGGTTATTATGAGGTTTACATATAATAACTTATTTAAAATAGGCTATTTTAAGTTGATAACAATTTAAGTTTGAATGCATCTAAAGCTTTGCATTTTTACTCTATTCCTGCAACTTTTTATGTTTTTAATTCCACAATTCACATCTTTTTATCACGTATATCTCTTGACAAATTATTGTAGTTATAGTTATTTTTACTACTTTTGTCGTTTAACCTTTATGGTAGCTTTATAAGTGATTAATTCATCTTTACAACATTGGATTTTTCTGAATTTCACTCGACATTTACCTTTACCAGTAATATTTATAGTTTTATATGTCTTCCTGTTAGTACTTAGCATCATCCTTTTGCTTCAGTTTAAAGAAGTCCTTTTGACATTTCTTGTAAGGCTCATCTAGTGGTAATGAATTCCTTTTGCTTGTCTGCAATTCTGAAGGACAGCTTTGCCTGATACAGTATTCCTGGTTGGAAGGGTTTTTCTTTTCTTCCAGCACATTGAATGTGTTGTGCCACTTCCTTCTGACTTGCAAAGTTTCTGCCAAAAAATGTAAAATGTGCTGATAATATCATGGGGGTTCCCCTTGTACGTAAGAAATTGTTTCTCTCTTGCCTAAGGGTCTCCTTGTCCTTAATTTTTGACATTTTAATTTAATGTGTCTTTTTGTGGATCCTTTTGGGTTAATCTCATTTGGAACTCTCTGTGATGTTCAGCTGTTCTTTCTGAAAATAATTTTTCTGTCCCTTTTTCTGTTATCTGTCTGAGACTACCATAATGCAAATGTTATTCTGCTTGATGTTCCATGTCTCTTAAGCTATCTTCACTTTAAAACATGTTTTTCTTTTTGTTGCTATGACTGAGTGAATTTCTTTGCCATGTATTTGAGTTTACTTATCTCTTCTTCTGCTTCATCTAGTCCATTGTTAAACCCGTCTAGTGTGTTTTTCCATTTGTTTACTGTATTATTCAGGTCTGTGACTTCAAGTTTGTATTTTATTATATTTTCTATCTCTTTGCTGAAGTTCTTACTGTATTCTTCCATTCTTTTCCTTGATTCAGTAAACATCTTTATGGCTGTTATTTAGTACTCTTTATCATGTAAATCACTTAGTTCTGTTTAATTAAGTTCTTTTTCTGAAGTTTTTATCTTGTTCTTTTATTGGAAATATGTTCCTTCTCTTTCTTCATTTTCCTGGAAGTTCTGTGTTGGTTTCTCCACAGCAGGTAAAACAGTCACCTCTCCCAGTTTCAAGGGAGTGGCCTGTGTAGGAGATGAAACTTATTGTTCAACCTTACTCTAGCTCTTCGTTGTCTCTCAAATTTTTGTGATAATCCAAGCAGCCTATCTTATTTTTAGTGGTTCCCTGTAGTTGAGGGTGTCCCAAGACCTGCCATTGTTCTAAAGGGGGAGATCTCAGTCAGATACAAGCTGATTGGAAGCCAGACTTTCAGGCAGCAGCTTTAAAGTACGCAAATATAGACATTCCTAGGATACTGAGTGTGTGTATCCCATTAGCTACTAGACTTGGATGACCTAGAAGTTTCTCTTTTATAGCAGTTGCAAAAATTGGGACACCAGATGATTGTACAAGTTCCTTTCCAGGACATACTAATGACCTGAAGCAAGCCAGAAGGAGAGTACAGAGATTGCATCCACCAGCTTCTGTCATTGGAGAGTACCTTTGTAGACACCTGGATGTGTGCCAAACCAGAAGGCTGTTCTTCATGCTGAAATTGCAGTCCAAGCAAATAGGTCTCTTTCTCATAAAAGCTGTAGTGTGTTTCCTTCTGCTCTGCATTGTGCCCTTGGGGTGGTTGCTATCCAAGAACTGTCTCTCCATTTGTTACTATTCCATGGGACCCAGAAATGCAAGCCCTGCTGACCAACAGAACCAGGCAATCATGGGTTGTTTCCTGGGAAGCAGCAAAAAAACGTGTACCAGACATAAAACCTAGGGTACCAGATATGTATAAAAGCTCTCCTTCAGGAGATACTGGTGTTCTGGAGAATGGTAAAAAGAGGGCACAAAGATAGCACCTTCCCTCTGAGATCTCTGAAAGGAATTACAGTTGGACCTTAGATGTATGTTTAGTTAGAAGCCTGCTCCTGAAGCTGCAATTATAAAGATAAGCTAATAAGTCTCTTTCATAGAAATACTGGACTTCTTCAACTATTGTCTTTTGTTGTGCCCTGGGGGGTGGTAGCTGATTAAGAACTGTTTCTCTGTTGGTTACAGTCCTGTGGGACTTACATGCATTAGCCCTGGTGGCCACCAGAGACAGGTAATCAAGGGACATCCACTGGGTGGCCGCTGCAAAAACTAGGGCACCAGATGTATATAAAAGCTCTCTTCTGGGGGACATTTGTGCTCTGGAGCATGTCAGAGGGAGAGTGGGAAGATGCTTTCCTCCCACCAAGGTCTCTATTTAGGATTACAGCTGATCCTTAGATGTGTGTTTAATTAGAAACCTGCCCCCTAAGGCTGCAGCTAAGAAGATAAGATAATAGGCCTCTTTTTACAGAACAACTGGACTTCTCAGAAGGTTGCCTGTGGCGCCCATGAGCACCAGGCCCCACTGGCCATTATACCCAGGTGATCTACAGATGTCTCTTTTGGGAAGCCACAAAACTCAAGGCACTCAATGAGGGTAAAAGCCCCTTCTTAGAGATACTGATGAGCTGTATCAAAGCAGAGGGAAAATGCACAGATTGCACCTACCTACTGAAGTGAGGCAGATGAAACTAGAATCTTCTAAGAAAAAGCTTATACTTTAGTTTCTCTTTGTTTAGAAACATCGAAGAGACTAGGAAGTCTATCTCTGTTTTGCTTATTAGTTCAGTTTGTTCATTAGCTAGTGATGGGGAGGTTAGGGGTAGAGGGATTGAGCAAAAAGAAAAAAAAGGACTCATGGACATGGACAACAGTGTGGTGATTTCTGGGGGGAGGAGGTGTAAGGGGACTAAATTGTAATGGAAAAATACACTAAAGATTAAATTAAAAATAAAATACTAGAAAGTCTAGATCAGGCTTTCTCAATGTCTGCACTATTGATACTTTGGGCCACATAGTTTTTTGTGCTGCCCTGTGCATAGACAAAATCACCCCTAGCTGAGCATCATTGGTTTACAGACATGGTAATGTTGTAGTTAAGACCACAGTTTTTACATAATTATGTATGCATCAAGACTCTTTTTTGCTTATTAGCTGCATGACCTTGAGCAAATCACTTTACTTTTGTGAACTTAATTTTCCTCATCTGTAAATGAGGACAATGAGGCCTTATTTAGGGTTGTTGTAAGGATTAAATGAGATCATGTATATAAAACATTCAATAGATAGTAGCAATAATAATATATTAATATTGTTAACCATTACCAATTAACAAAGATTACAAGTTTCTAAGAAATAGTGGATGAGGAAGGGAGACGATTTCTTAAAGGTAAACTCAGAACTAATTTTTTTTTAATTTTCTATACTATCATAAGATAAATTCAGCTTTTCCCTAGTAGCTTTTTCCTTTTGCTAGTAGGCCTTACTAATTAAGAACCATCAAAGATAAGAGTCTTAAATCTTTCTCTTTGAGATTACATAGCCAGATCTGGAAATCCAGGATACTGAGCTCTATACTATGGAATCCACATAATCTATTTGGATGTAACAGTCTCTGAGAGTTCTGTCTATGTATATTCACAGTCAAACTTCAATCCACCCCTTCTCTACAAGTCAAGTTCTCCAAGAATCAAGATGAGAAGGGTCTTACCGTAGAATTACACCAGAGACATCGAAAGTCTTGAAGTCTTTGGTTACTGCCACAGTTCTCATGACATACTGCACACTGAGAATTAACAGATATATTTCCTTCTACCCACTGATGGGGCATAGTTTTCTGAAGAATAAAAAGAGACAAAAAGTACAAGTTAGGGATATAGGGAGAGGAAGTATCAGTGAGAATAAGTGTACTACCCCATGAAGGACATGGGATAACCCCAAGGAAGTCCTTCCTGGTCTGTTCTCCCCACTCCAATGCTAGTGACCAATGACAAGTAGGAATGGGGGCTTTCATTCTTCCAGATTGGTTGGATCATGAGCCCTGGAGAAGAAGCCTAGTTGGGTTGTCTGAAGATGTCTTTCTTCCCCTGTGTGTCCTGACTGAAGGGGAGATATAAAAGGATGACTGAGAGAGCATGGTTGCTACTCACTAGTTCATCTTCAGGTAAGAGGAGGTCATCAGTGACGGACAAGGTATTCCACTTACAGTCTTTACTTGCTCTCAAAGCACATAATCTGTGAGTCTTCACTTTGCATACTATGAAAAAGAGGAAGAAATAGATGGATGTAAATTGGTAATAATGAAGATTCTAATTCCCTTCCCTTAGCTGCTCTGGAAGTTAGAACATAGATGCATCCAAATAGTCTTTCCCTGCCTCCAAAGGCCTAGTTTCTATATGATTCCATTCATTTTCATTCTTACTAAATTTTAATTTTCTACTGTCATATTTGAATGGAAATTGATGGTAAGAATGAGGTGATTTGTTTTTCCAACCCTTGTGACCATATTATCTGATCCTCCCAGACCCAACCTTCTATTTCGATTTGTGAGAACTTCCCCTTATGCCAGCTTCTTCCCATCCCCTTTCCTCAGTCTGTAAAGTGTCAGGGTTAACCTTACACCAGAGTCAGTGACTTAGTGTGAATCAGTGATACTAAAGTCATATGAGCTCCTTCAGCCCTATCTCTACCTACCTAGCCATACTTTCTAAAGAAGTCAGAAAGGTACCTTCACAGATGATAACATTTCTAGATAAGGCAGGAATGCTCTCCCGGCAAACATTGCAGTGCTGGGTCCTGAGGCTGGGACTGGAATACCAATAGTGCATTCCAACAAGAAAAGGGTTGTTTTCTACTGTAGGTATCTAAAATAAATCAGAGAGAACAGAGAGTTAATCGTACAGACAAATTAGAGAAGGACAGAAAATCTGCTGGTAAGGCTGAAGTGGCCAGCTATAATTGGTGTCAAAGTATGTGAAGAAGAAGAATGAAAGCTGGAGTCCATACCTAACAAATTTTTCACCCCCATTTTTTTCCCTGACTGGTTTTAGAAAGGGAAACAATAAAGGGGTAAATCCTGGTATAGGAGCTAAAAGTAGGAGTAAAAATCTTCATAGTGCTTGGCCAAATCAATGGATTGGTTTAGTTTAAGAAAAATTAGTTCTTTAGCCTTGGCTTTGCCTCTTTTTGAGTAGTCAGTAAAAGGAGGTGGTGAGTTGGGAATTCAGTGATATTTAGGTCCTCTGATCAGGCAAGAAAGGAAGGAGGCAAGGTTCTGACTCTGGGTTTGTCAGGCTTTAGCCATATCCTGAAGATATGCATTCCCTTTCCTGATCCTGCTGCTGCTAGGTGAGCAGAGTACTGCATTACCTGGACCATAGTTTAATCTCAGGGGCTTCTTTCTCAAGCCCTATTTTCTGACAACCGTGCTCTCACTGCCTGTAGTAATTTCCTGGTTAATCAATTTAATGTAGTCAAAATTCATTAAGCAAATATTTACTGAGTAACTACTGTGTGCTTGACATTTTTCAAAGCATTGAGGAATATAGCGATAAATAAGATAAAATCTTTGCTATCATGGAATGACATTATGTTTGGTGTCCTCTTTCATGGTACTGAATTTGGCATTTACTTTCAACTTGCTTGTAAATTCTGCATTTGTTTATCAGAGCCTAACTCTCATGACTGTGGGGCAGGCACAGGGAATACCAGCAACTAGTTTTGAAATTGAAAAGAGAAGGGGAGAGGTGGGCATCAAAAACTCCCAAGTTTGTTCTGAGTGTGCATTCCACAGGACTCTTCTACCTTTTTTCTAATTCCTACAAATACCTGATTTTTTCCTTCTCCACCTTTCTCTGGAGTATAAACATGGACATACACATTCAGTATTTTATTCTTGACATTATAGTGGGTTGCATGTGTAAAGGCAAGACAAACTTTAAAAAGAACTGTATATTCTCCTGATGGCAACTGATAGTGGTTCATTCATGAGAAAGGGAGAGAGGGAGAGAGAGAGAGGGAGGGAGGGAGAGAAAGAGGGCACTGTTGAGGGCTCTGGCACATTAAGTGTTCAACCTTGATTAATTTGGCCTAAATTAATCTAAAACATAGCCTGTACATGGCTCTTTCTGATCCCTCCTTCTTCCTTCTGGCATGCTAGGTATGTATTAAGCTGTTGTTGGGTTGACCAGGAAGCTTCTGAAAAGAATTACTTTGAAGAGCTAAAGGCTCAATTAGTCTAGGATGACCTTGTGATTGTGATGTTTATTGCATACTGAGAACCTGGCAGTGTTTTAAGAAAACATATCAGAGGGTAGAGTGCTGAGGAAGTGACAGAGCCTTGGCTTTAGCACACTCTGAGCTCACAGCACCACTCTATTTCTTAAGCTATTAGATTATAACCCTATAAGTACTTTCCTTCTTTTCAACCTTCTACCATCCCCTAATAATTACTAAGAGCCTACTTTGCATTTTCTATAAAGCCAGGTACTAAAGATACAGAAATGAATGAGTCAAAGTTCTTGCTCTCAAGGAGCTCATAGTCTACTGGAGGAGACAACTTCCTAAACAGATCATTCCAGTATAGAGTGACAGGTGAGCTCTCTTAGAATGTGTGAGGTTCTACAGGACTAATGGAAGAAATAAAGAACACTGCCTGGGTAGAATATTGAGTTACCTGGTACCATGAGCTACAGAATATAAAAGAATATGTAAAATAGACACTGCTTTACTTTAGCAGTAAAGAAGTCCTTATGTGCAGTCTATTCTATAAGGAAGCTTTGATGCATCCAACTCTGGGTGAATACGTGTTGTAGGTAAGGTCTTTACAGAAGTAATTCAAATGAGGTCATAATGGATTTGAGTGGGTCCTAATCCAGTGTCTTTATAAAAAGAGGGGAATTTGGAAACAGACAAAGGGGGAACACTATGTAATGGCAGAAGCAGAGATTGGAGTGGTATGTCTACAAGCCAAGGAATACCAAGGAATGCCTACACTCATCAGATGCTAAGGAGAGGCAAGAAAGTATCCTCCCCTAGAGCCTTCGAAGAGAGCATGGTCCTGCCAAAACTTTGACTTCGGACTTCCAGACTCTGAAACTGTGAAAGAATAAATTTCTTTTGTTTTAATTCACCCAGGCTGTGGTCATTGTTATGGCAGCCCTAGCAAACTAATGCAGTATGTCATTATAGGCCTTTCTGGCTGTTGATACAGATTAAAAATGCATTTGAAAACAGATGAAAAACTCTGTCATGCATACAATGTTTGGCCTTTAGCAGAGTGACCATATTATCTAAATCAGGATATTTTTCCCCCAGCATCATTAAGATGTTGTAAATCTTTTTTTTATTGTTGTTGTTTAGTTATAGTTGTCCCACCACTTTAACAGTGAAATAGAATGCTAATAGTAATTATGTTGGGGCAACAATTGTGAACTGTATTCATCCTAGGAAACCAACCACTAGCCATAGAGACACTGTGCATGAGCTAGAGGGTAATTTAGTCAACTCGAACCTATTTGTTGATCTATGCAATCAAGTTGTCTGGTTTGTACCACTTAGTTGTCCACCAGACTACCCCATAATCACAAGAGTTGGGGACTAGAGGAAAAAAAGGAGATAACTAATTAGACAGAATTTAAGATGTCCTTCCAAGAGCATGGTGTAAAAGTTAGGGGATCTAAGAAACAAATCCTTTCCTGGCTGGTGTGGCTCAGTGGATTGAAAGCCAGCCTGTGAACTGAAAGGTTCTCAGTTCAATTCCCGGTCAGGGCACATGCCTGGGGTTCAGGCCAGGTCCCCTGTTGGGGGTTGCGTGAGATCTAACTGATTGATGTTACTCTCACACACTGATGTTTCTCTCTCTTCCTTCCCCCTCTAAAAATAAATAACAAAATCCTTTAAAAAAAGAAAGGAAGAAATTCTGCTATGATAAGCTAATTTCAGGCAAGGCAACTGAGCTCCCATGAGGTTCAATTTCTCATCTACTTAATAAAATCAGAAAATCATAAACTTTTCAAGTTGAAAGGAATGTTGGAGTTCATCTGGTCTGCCCACCAGAAAAACTTTCTTTTTTAAGTGAATTTTAAAAATTGAGATATATTTGACAAATAAAAAGCATATATATTTAATTTAATTTGATGATGTGTTATACATATATATTGTGAAATAATCACCACAATCAACCCAATTAGCATAACCATTACCTCAGATACCACTTTCTTTCCTTCTTTTTTTGTGTGTTGAAAGTAGTTAAAATCTTTCTTAGCACACTTCAGTGTACAATAAATAATTTTTGCCTATAGTCACATTACTGTACATTAGATCTCCAGAATTTATTCATTCTACATAACTGGAACTTTGTACCCCTTACCAATGTTTTCCTATTCCTCCTCTCTTCAGCACTTGGTAACCACCATTCTACTCTTTGCTTCTATGCTAGTATAATACTGCTTTGATTACTATAGATTTGTAATATATTTTAATGTCAGAAGGTATGGTGCCTTCAGCTTTGTTATTCTTGCTTAAGATTGCTTTGGCTATTTAGGGTCTTTTATGGTTCCACATAAACTTTAGAATTTTTTATTTCTGTAGGAATGCCATTGAGATTTCGATTAGGATTACAATGAATGTGTAGATCACTTTGGGTAGTATGGGCACTTTAACAATATTAATTCTTATAATTCATTAACATGGGATGACTATTCATTTATAAATGTCTTCTTTAACTTCTTGCATCAATGTCATAATTTTCAGTGTAACAGTTTTTCATGTCTTTGGTTAAATTTATTTCTAAGTATTTCATATTTTTTGTTGCTATTGTGAATGACCTGTTTTCTTTCCCTTTTGAATAATTTGTTGTTTGTGTATACAAACCCAATTGATTATTTTTATGTTGATTTTTGTATCCTACAACCTTATCGAATTAGTTTGTTGGTTCTAAAAATGATTTTGTTGAGTCTTTAGCTTTTTTTATGCATATGATCATATCATCTGCAAACAGAAACAATCTTATGTCTTCCTTTCTCATTTGGGTGTCTTTGTTTCTTTTTCTTGCCTATTTCTCTGGCTAGGAATTCTAGTACTTGGTTGGAAAGAAGTGGTTAGAGTTCCGGCCAAGATGGAGGCATAGGCAGTCGCACTGTGCTTCCTCGCTCAACCAAGACTGAAAACAACAAAGATTGAGAAACAATTAACAACCAGAACAGAGGGAAATTCATTGAACAGAATTCGGGCTCCAGAACATCCAGACCGGTAAGGAGCGGCGGAGTCGGGAGGCCTGCGAAGTGGGGTTGAGGGGTTCCCGGCGGGAAGAGGCGCTGGCTGGCGGGCGCGCAGGGTGCAGACGGCAGCAGACAGACCGGTAGCAGACGCTGGGCGTGGGGGCGCGGAGCCGACTAGCACACCCAGTGAGGGGTGCAGGGCAGCTGGCTGTCCGCAGCCACACGTTTGCAGACAAATAAGTGAAAACGGGCAGCGCCGAGGCGTTTCAAAGCTTAAGAGCCCCGTCTGGGAACTGAGGCCGGGAGACTCTCACAGGAGACTTCTCGGGGAAACCCACAGAGTCCGAGAAAGTACACCAGC
>PVIA01015705.1:0-21686 GCA_004024845.1 Tonatia bakeri | reverse complement strand
GTATATTAAATCTTCTGGACTTAATCATCAAATGTTCTTAGCTTCCTTTTCTCTTGGACATGTTTTTACTTTTTTGATTATTTTTTGGGAAAGTCAAGGGATGTGGCCCTCCAGGTGTGCCCCGACCCTTTTCCACCCTGCCGCCCCCCTCCCCCCACTCCCACCTCTGGCTTCTGGTACAGCAGGAGATCTGAGGACTGGACCAGAGTGAGGTCAGGGTGTTTATTCCCCAGCTCCCTCCCTGCTCAATCGCCAATGCTCCATCCCTCTATTAAGGGCCACAGCTCTGGTCTGGCATCACTCTCCACAACCAACCATCTCTTCTAAATGTTGTGACTCCAAGTAGTTCTCTTGCTCTAATCGTGCAACTATAAAAACAAAGATAATAATCTGGTCTCCTGCCCTCAACCTTGCTTTATAGAGGCTTTGTGATGTTGTAAAAAGTATAAACACACTTATAAAAGAAAGATAACAATTTTAGACAAGATAGACAAGATAGAAATCATAGATTTAATATTGTTTTGTTTTAACTCTCCAATAAATTTGATATGATCTGGGGTATGGGGGGCGGGGCACCAAGTCCGTGAAAGAAACTTGACTGGGTTTCACATCTCGGCTCTGCCGTTTTCTGGCCCTGTTCCTCGGAGTGAATCACAGCCTCCCCGAGCCTCAGTGTCCTGTGTGGATAAAGAGAATGAGCATACTCAGAGTTGTTATGATGACTGAATGGGATGATGTACGTAAAGGACCCAGTGTAATGCCTGACGCGTGGCACCAGCAGCACGTGCAGATTCATGTAGCCCCACGTCCTTGCCAGACCTCGGGATGCCCCGGCCATCAGTTTTTTACCACGCTAATAGGTTCCATCAAAACAATACTTTTGTTTCAGAGGCAGACGATACCATCCCGGGTTCAACCAGAGAAACGACTCTGCCGGAGACACACACGGGGTCCGGCAGAAGGAAGGCCTTCCTGAGTGTGGTTGGTAGGGTTATAATATGGGCGCAGTTATTTATACTTCTGATTTGAACAATTCACCTAAAATGTCATAGGGTGTGCTTGAATAACAGCATATTGTTATATTAAAGAATGACATGCGTATGATTTTGTAATAAAAGATTTTGTGATAAAAAAGGGGCATTATTTGTGCCAGACCCTGTATTAAGAGATTTAATGCAAAGAATCGGCTTATACAAGTTTGGAGGATGGCTAGGCAGGTCTGAAATCGATGGGGCAAATCATCAGGAAGGGCAGGCTGATGTCACAGTCGATAGGCAGATACTTTTTCCTTGGAAAAACCCCAGTTTTCTTCTTGAGGCCTTTCAACTGATTGGATCAGACCCACCAAGATTATCCAGAATAGTCTCCTTTACATAAAGTCAACTGACTGTCGATGACAATCACATCTTCAAAACTCCTTCACAGCGCCCCAGCCGGGTGGCGCTGTTGGTTGGAGCATCATCCCATGCACCAAAAGGCTGGGGGTTTGATTCCCAGTCAAGGCACATACCTGAGTTGCAGGTTTGATTCCTGGTCGGGGTGCATATGGGAGGCAACCAACTAATGTTTCTCTCTCACATCGGTGTTTCTCTCTCCCTTCTTCTTTCTCTAAAATCAATAAACATATCTTAAAAAATACCGTCGCAGCAACACCTCGATTAGTGTTTGATTGGCTAATTGGGTATGAATTGGCATGAGAAAGCGACCACCACATGGTTCAATGTGTATTTTAAGAAAATCATTCTGGGGGTAGGCTGAGTGGGAGGAGAGGAAGCCCAGAAGCAGAGAGACCGGTAGAGAAACCAGAGCACTACCTCAGGGGAGGGGTGTGATGGGGACCTGAGTTAAGTAGTGGCAACTGAGATGGAAGGTCAGCAGCAGAATCTGAGCTGTAAGCCAGGGCTCCTGACATTTCACCAGAAGTCTCTGGAAAACTGGAATAAGTGCCCCAAACCCATTAATCTCTGACCCCTGGTGGTGGAGTCTGAGCCCAGCCTCCCTTGCGCTGAATCCTGCTTTCTAGCAACAGGCTGCTGGTGTACAGTGTGCACTTATAACCATCAGTGATGGAGCCGGAGGAGGTCCTGGGAACCATGATTCCCCAGAGTGCCCCGGGAACGCAGTGTTTGGTTAATGCATTTTGCTCGGAGTATTAACCTCTTGGTTTCCGGTCTCGCTGAGGGTTATTATGGAATGCATTGCAGCCATTCACGTTTTGATGTTAGAAGGGGCTGTCTCATGAGCGTAATTAAATCTTTCTGAAGTACAGGGGATATTGTTAGGGTCTATAGTCATCATTGGAATGCCCAGCTGTGATGTTCAGGACTCTAATAACAATCTATATGTCCATTTGGGTCTCTTATGCTCATTGTATCATTTAATCATGGCAATAGCTGTGTGTGTGTGTGTGTGTGTGTGTGTGTGTGTGTGTGTGTGTTTGTGTGTTGGGAGTAAGGGGCAGGATGGGGAGAGAGTTATCACCAGCTCTCAGGTGAGAAGGCTAGGACTCAGAGAGCATGAGTGCCTCCTTGGGGATCATATAGCTTGCTAATAGCAGAATGAGAACTGAAATGACATTTGCTGAGACCATGTGTATATATTACATACTGTTGAGTCAGCTCTGACTCCTGGCGACCCTATGAATGAGCAGTGTCCACAGTGTCCTGTCCTCCGCAGCCCTGCTCAGCTCCTGTAGACTCATGCCTGTGGCTTGTTTTATGGAGTTAATCCCTCTCATATTTGGTCTTTCTCTTTCCCTGCTATCTTCTACAGTTCCAGCATTATTGTCTGTTCCAGAGAACCCTGCCTTCTCATGGTATGCCTGATGTAGCACAGCTTCAGCTTTGAGACAGTGCACTAAAGCAGCAAAAAGTTCGTTTCTGAGTCAGACATACCTGAGTTTAAAAATCCTGGTTTTGATACTTATTAATGGTGTTTATTTTGAGCAAGTCACTCAGTCTCTCAGATCACAACATTTCTCCTCTACAAAATGGGGAGAATAACATTTCCTTTGCTGGGATTATTTAAGATTGTTCTAAATATATGTAAAGCAACTTACGTGGTGCCTGGGCAGAGTAGGTCCCCAGCACATGGAAGCTTATTCTGTCTCCTAGTCCAGCACTCTTTCCAACCTACCACGGTGTTCACCCTGTGATATGGATGGTGCTGGGGGCTGGAGTGACCTGTGTGGGGCCCATGAAACTCTAGAAGTGTCTTTTTGAAGTAAATCTATTCTTATTAGCTTTAGGAAGAGGACTGGGGGAAGCTGTTGGGTTTTTTTTTCCTCTAATAACAGAGGCCTGAAACAAACTTTTATTCTGTCGATAAACTTACATAATTTTACATTTATACAAAAGATGCTGCAAAACAATAAAATAATATCACATATGGATATTATTGGTAGTAAATGGCCACAGTCTGGAAATGCTGTTTGGATCATGCAGGTCTGTCTTTTTAAAACAGGCATAGGAATTGAATGGGAGAACAGGAGACACTGTATGCGGGATCAAAGGTGTGGAGGGACAACGGTATAAGATATGCTTGGCGTGGCTGGAACGGAAATTGTAATCGTTGGTGAGCAGACATGATAAGGTTGGAAAAATAGATTCATAGATAGAGCTTCACACATATAAGTAAACATACGCATATTATTTTCATCTCCTACCCATGTGCATTGCTAAGCTAAAATTCTTAGTTAGAAGTGGTCGGAGGTGCTGGCTGAATGGGCCTGTGACCCTCAGCCTTGGTCTGTAGGAAGGCAGTGTGAGGTGGAAGGAAGACCTGGACCTGGGAGTCAGGAGACCGAGATGTCGCCCTTGGTCGCACCCCCTCCAGCAGTGTGGCCTGGACAAGACCTGCAGCCTCTTCGGGCCTTGCCTTTGCGTTCATGAAGACAGTCCGGTCTCTTTCAGAGAGCCTTTGGAACTGCTCGTCAGGAGCTTCGAGGGTATGTGTTCACTTTCATTTATGAATTCAGATCCTGGAATTGTCTCCTGAGCAAAGATCTTCAGAAAAGCTTTATGGTTAAAGATGTTCACTGTGGTGTTTTTATAATTTAGTGAAGTGGATGCTGCTTAAATGTCCAACAATTGGGATTAGATAAATTATGGCCCATCTGCTTGACTAAGTTGAAGTGGACATATAAAAATGAAAACAAAAAGGCGTATATTTAAAAAAATACTGGGAAAAATGACAGTTTCTGAGGTAGGCAACATCGTTGTCATCATCCAAGACCCTTCATGATCTGGTTCACACACGCTACCCCTGTGCCACCCCTGTTTATGTGTATGGTGACCTTAGGATGTTCTCTAACAAACACCTTTCTCCCTTATCTGCTTTTGTAAGCCTTGTTCATTCCTCCTGAAACTCCCTTCCCTACCTTGCCCGGCAGGTGAACACCTACTGTCCTTCCGGTCCTGACCTCGAGAAGGAGCTCCATCATCTCTGTTAGGAGGTGCCTGGACTAACTCAGAGGTTCTCAAACCTGGCAGTGCATGAGAATCACGTGGAGAGCTTATGAAAATGCAGATTCCCACGCCCTGAGACAGGCTTCCTGATTCCTAGTCTCCAAGGCAAGGACCTGGAATCAGTATTGGTAACAAGCCACCTTGGTTATTGTGTTGCTTAGCCCTGTGTAGGAACCCTTGACCTTAGTAACTGCAAGGCGCTTCCAGCTTAAAATCTTCCTAGTTCTGGGGGTGGTCACCTGTCCCTTGCTACCCCCACCTGAAGGCTTTTATCAGGAGGCCATCGTGGAATAACAGACCCAACAAAGGGGAATGACCATAATAGCTTCACTATGGAGGACCTATTCTATAGCAATGACTGCTTTACGTACACTGTATTTTACCTTTACAATACCTTAAGGTCAGTTTTATTATCTCCATTTTACAGATGAGAAAACTAAGGCAAAGAAGAGGTAAGTGTCTTGCCCAAGTTGAAAACACAAGAAAGCAGTGGAGCTTGTATTTGAATTCAGTTCTGGCAGACTTCAGAGCCCAGGAACTGGAATGTCCCTCACTGACACCTCTCTCACTGCCCCTGCCCCCTACCAAAAGGCATCCCAGCAGGAACTGGGGCAGCTCCGCTAGGTGCAGACCTGCCTCGAGTAGGGTGGGCCCTGCAGCCCTCTGCCCTCTGCCCTCTGCGCATGCCTGGTGGTTGGACAGCCAGGCGCCACATAGGCGGAGGTGCCTGCTCACCAAATGTGTTCTGACGCCCACCCACCTGCTTACCCGGTGCAGGGAAGCAGCGGAATTCAATTTGCGGCAGTGACCTAAGAGGGGCTATTTTTAGTAAGAAAGTAGGTCAGGGGCTGCAGCGGTGCTGCTGGAGAAATGAGCAGCCTCCCCTCGCACTGGGAGGCTTGCTCACTCCGCTCTGCAGCATGGGTGGAGGTGAAGGCGGCTCTGACATCCTCACGTGACTGCCGTGGTAATCGTCACCTCGGGGCCCCTGAGGGGGAAACACACACATCTAACACATGGAGGCCCTTGTCTGGGTTTGCTTGGGGTCCTGGCCCCAGTCTTCTTCAAGAGATGGGAATCCCTTCAGGAAATATCTCAAACATGTGGGGTAGGAGGCTTGTGTATTGTATACCCGCTATGTGCCAGCTCCTGCCCTGGGCTTGATCTGCATTATCTTGCATAACCTTTGCAAATACCTCTGCAAAGTAGGTGGTATTATCCCCATTTTGCAGATGTGGAAACCAAGCCACAGGGAAGAAGACTTACTCAAAGACCACACAGCTCGTGTTTAGTGCAGCCACGTTTCGAATTCTGTGGGAGACTTCAGAACTAAGGACCAGATGACCAGGCAGTCCATCAAACCGTGTGGCCGGTGGTTTTTAATTCCACTCTATCCCTGCCCCGTGTTGCTCGACACTTCAGAGAAAACAGCACAGTGATGGCTTTCTTCT
This sequence comes from Tonatia bakeri, assembly GCA_004024845.1. Classification (NCBI taxonomy): domain Eukaryota; kingdom Metazoa; phylum Chordata; class Mammalia; order Chiroptera; family Phyllostomidae; genus Tonatia; species Tonatia bakeri. The sequence continues at coordinate 15,769 of PVIA01015705.1, read as the reverse complement.
GCTGGGTTTATCTGAGCCTGACAATGTACTCCTTCCAGGACAAGACTGGACAGACCTCTTCCACAGAGAGGAGAAAGTACATCCCTACATACTGCTGCCTAATCATCGAGGCCAGCAGTTGCCTAAAACAAACTGGTCATCTGAATTCCCTGGGCCTGGAGTGTCTAGAAATCCTCCGCCCCTCTTGCTCTGCTACATATTAACTGCAGATCTGGGCAAATTACAGGGCACTCATTGGCGATGCACAGGCAGACACGGGCTTGTTAACCGAATGCAGTAATTGACGTTGTGTGATTCATTATGCAAAGCGCAGAGGACTCCAGCAGAAGCCCACTTTGTGGCCAACCGCCGCTGGCACCACCAGCCTTGAGAATTTGTTCCTGGCTGTGTTCTGGCTCTCCAGCTGGAGAGCGCCACACCTACAGGGGCCAGAAGCAGCCTGCGGCTTCTGCCTTATCCTGCTCCCTCTGCCTTATCCTGCTCCCTCCTTCTAGGCAAGGGATGAGGCTATTTCCCCTGCCCCCAGGCTGCATGACCTTGCAGGGAGCTTATTTGTCCACTCATTCATTCAACAGATATTTAAAAAAATGTACCAGGCGTGCAGTAGAGAGCAAGACAGTTTCTGTCCTCACAGAACTTACAGCCCCTCCCTGGGCCTTAGTTTTCTCATCATCCGCGGGGGAGAGAGAACTGGATTCATCAACCTCTTCTAGCTCTAAGATTTCAGAATATGTGATTCTGGATTATAAACACTTCTTACTGAGTCACAATGTCAATCTTAGTCATTTGTATCTAATGCCGAGGAGAACAAAAATGAAAACTCCACATTTCAGAATCTGGATGGGAACCCTGGACACAAGTTACTTCAATTTCTTCAATTACAGATGGGAAAAATGAGGCTAAAAGAAGGCCATGACCTGCCCGGTTTATCGGGGACAGAGCCAGGATGGGGGTGGGGTGGGTGGGTGGGGGCTGGTCTGTGAGGCCAAGTCTCACCTCCAGGCCTCCAGCAGCTGCTCCTCACTCAGCCCTGCTGCTGAGCCCTCCGTGGAGTCCTCTCTACACTTATGTTCTCTGACACTGAGCTCTCCTGCGTCTCCCCGACCTGCCTCTAACCACTGCTTCTGGGCTCCCTTCCCAGTCTCAGAGCCTGTGGCCTGCGAGTGGAAGAGGAAGGGTAGCTCTGGTCCCTGAACCTTAGAAGGCCAACAGAACTGGACTTCACTCTGCCGGCACTGCTACAACGGCGGACATGAAAAAGCTAAAGCAGAACATGTAGAGTTTGCTCCCAGAGTTTTCAGGCAGAGGCAGGCAAGCCACAGGGACACTGACAAAGAAGGGAGCCCAGCGAGGGTGGCCAGTGAGGTGCTCCTCAGTGATCTCACAGAGGACCTGCAGAACAGCCTACCTCCCCGCGAGCCTCAGAGCCTCTGGGTACCTCTGGCCTTTGCCTGTCTCCTACATTTAGCCAGTGGAAAGAATGTAAAGCTGGAAGGAACAGAGGATATTCCTGCCGTTCTGGTGAGGACAGGGGATTGAGCTGACTGCAGGGGAGTCAGCGGCAGGAGGCTCAGCACTTCATCAGTGACCAGAACGTCTCCATCCAGGCAGAGGAAGATGCTGTGGGCGGAGCAAGGGTGTAGCCAGCTACTGTAGTTCCTGCTTGTCTGTTGCTTTTCCCATCACAGGTCTGGACCCAGCACCTCGAAGCATTGTCTGTCCTTGATTAATTAATGAATTTTTCTGCTCTGTGGAGATCCCCTGGGATGGAGGTGGTCAGGGGTGGGAAAGGGTGAGAAAACTGATCTTGGTTAGGAAAACATACATGCATTCTGTGTATTCCTATATAATTGTGGTCTCCTTTGTTCTTTTGTACACTGTATTTTTGTAGAAAATAATTTTCTGGTAGGCCCATGACATTGCCCGTAAAGAACTAACTAATCCATGTACATAAGATTGGTGTACTTTGGATGCTTCAGATAAATCATTCTGAATTTTTTAAAAGACAAGTAAGTCAGTTGGCAGTGAGCTGGAAACTGATTCTGAAGCATCGCCCCTTGTGTGTCCTTGGACCAGGCACCATTCCCATTCTGCCCCTCCGCCCTCTTGCCTGCCGAGTGAAGGGAATGGGCCAGGGGTGCTTTTATTCAGCTGGCCTGTGACCCAGTTCTGTGAACCACACGGGGATAGTTGTTAAAGGTGCAGCTTCCTGGGCCCAGCTGCAGAACCTGGGAACTGAGAATGTGAACGTTTTTAGTTCTCATAATACTCCAGGCGATTCCAGGTGATGCAGCCAAGTTTTGAGTATTTGTCTTTCAAGAACCTCTTGGTTCTGATGTTTTAGAATCCTTTGCCTTCTCTCTCTTGTTCAGGGTCCTGATCTTATCCTGTTTTCCCTAGAGAGCTCCTCTCACTAGCCTGGGCACCTCTCCAGAGCAGGGGCCCTATTCGCCCACCTCTGTGCCTGGCCTCCGCAGCGCTGGGCACACGGAAGTGCCCCGTGAGCACACAGGCAGTGAATGGGCTTTGGTGGCCTCACCGCCACTTGTGCACATCCAAGTCGTTTCCATAAGCTTTCCTGTAGACTCGGTCATTATAAATCTTCTGATGTGATAAATGGAAAGAACACAGATTTTGGAACCTAGCAAAACTGGATTTGAATTTCAGTTCTACCTCTTACTGTGAAGTGATTTATCCCAAGTCATTTAATCTCTTTAAACTATGGTTTCCTTGATGGTAAAATAAGGATAATGAGCCATGTTGCTCACCTCTGTTACAAGGATTTACTTCCTACATGAGAATATGTGAGTAAAAGTATTTGAATGCTTTGGCTGCTCTTCTTTGCATGGCCTGAGGTGAGTGACAGGAGGAGGGAGTTTCAGAAGAATGGATTAACACGGAGGCCACACATGGTCCTTCGTCATGTGCTGGCTTCCCTGGATCCTGAGGCTCTGGCTGAGGCCCAGGCACCTTGGTGGATCCTTATTTGCTCAGTCCTTGGCACATTAGAATTCAGACATAGACTAAAGATGCATTGTGTTCTATAAGGAGCAAAAGAAATGCAAGGAACTATTGCAGGCCTGATGTCTGGGCTTGCAGAGAGAACCCCAAGTTCATTCAGAATGGTGAGTTCCCAGGGCCAGAGACCTTTGGGTTGGTTTTGTTGACATAAAGCCTCCCCTCGCCACACACTCTGTGTTGGAACTGCCACAGCATGCTGCTTTTCATGAAAGTCTCTTTTTTCCAACCAAATCCAGCTGTTTCAGCCCAGAAGTGCAGCCAGACTAGCTCTCTTTTGGGCAAAATGACAAGTGGTCCCCCCCAGCTCCCCACAATGTCTTTGGCGCCACAGCAATAATAGTAGCTGCCCTTTGCCAGATGCCTCTGTGTTTGACTTCCCGTGATATCACGAGTGGGTATTATTAGCCCCTTTTCCCAGAGCTCCAGGTTGTAATTAAGACTGTAGACTTCAGAGTTAGACCACGATTCAAAACCTGGCCCCACCAAGTTTGAGAAAACCCTCTCTGAGTCTCAGTTTTTTCCATCAACAAAATAGGGTTAAGCAACATTTACCTCCTAGCACTGGGAAGACCATGTGAATACCACATGTGTGGCACTCGACAGTGTCTACTCCATGGTAGGTGAAATCTCCGTAAACGCAACTGTGATGACAACATGGCAATGCCGGGGTCTCTTCCCCTGTGGAGGGAGGTCCCTACAGTGGACACCAGAGGGAGGAGGAGAGATGACAAAACATCAGCGGTCCCAAGACAAACTCAAGAGTACCTCAGGAATGGTGTTAGAAAAGGACCTGGTGCCATTGGTTGCAATAAACTCAGAAAGATCTGCATTTTATTTATTTATTCTGTGGATTCTTATTGACTACCTACTGTGTGTCAGCCCTGGCACTAAAAGCTGGAGATACAATGACAATAAAACCAACACAACCACTGCCCTCAGGTATCGGGTGGGCCCAAAAGTCCGTTACGTCTTTTCTGTAAAATAACAGACATATTTTTCATTTTCACCACTAACTTTATTGATTGGGATATTTTGAGTATGTTGGCTCTCTTCCATGTGGTATAACATTGATTGTTCTCAATTAATGACTCAATGTGATTGCTATCAGCTTCAACTGATCTACTTGACTGTGGAGCATTGTCCAGTGAGGAATCTCCAGCACGAAACTTTGCAAACCACCTTTGACACGTTCCATCAGTCACAGCACCTTCTCCACACACTGCACAAATCTTTCTGCATTTCAGTTGCATTTTTACCTTTCTTGAAATAATAAAGCATAATGTGCCAGAAACGTTGCTTATTTTCTTCCACTTTCAGTAGTAAAATGGCCACACAGAAATTTACCAATCTTGATATCTATTTTTAAATGCACATTGATGTGACATCTGTCACAATACAATGTAGTAAAACTGTTTCAAATGAAGTTAAAGACAGCTAAGCACTATTAGAGCCATCTTATGGGAAAAAAACATGAACTATTGGCCAACCCAATAGCTTACAATCTCTTGGGGGGGGGGAATCTGACACTATTGAAAAAATTGCAATAAGTGTAAAATTACAAATTAGGATAAATACTATGAAAGAAAGGGCAAGTTGCCATGAGATCATATAATAGGGGTTCTGATCTATTCCAGCTCATCAGGGATAGCTTTGCTGAGGAAGTGACATCTGAGCTGAGATCTGAAGGATCATTAAGTAAGGGAGTGGATGAGGTTGAGGAAAAGCTTTCTAGGTACTTGGACCAATAGGGCCCCTAAGGTAAGTGGTAGCTCAGTGCTTTCAGAGAACGGTATGACTGGAATGCAAGAGTGGGGAAGACGAGGCTGGAGAGAGAGAGATCAGGGCCCTGTCGGCCTTGTTAAGGATTTTTGTTTCTCTTTATTCTAAGAGCGTGGGGACTATTGGAGGGCTTGGAGCAAAGGCTGGTATTATGTGTGTGTTGTACGTACAGAGTGATGTGACCAATTTGGTACTTACAAGAGACCTCTTTGGCAACTGTCTTGAGAATGGGTTGGAGGGTACAAGAGTATGTGTGGGGAAATCAGTTAAGAAGGAGCTTTTGCATTAGTCTCAGTAAGAAACAATGCTGGGTAGAGTAATGACAGCAGAGACAGGAAGGAAGAGGAGCTTTGAGATATTTAGGAGATAAAATTGGCAGGACTTGATGATGGGTTAAATATAGCTGTGAGGAAGGAAAAAGTAGGAAGGACAACCCCCAGGTTTCTGGGTGTATAAGTGGATCATGGCCCTGCTATTCTAAGCTAAAAGAAAAAAGGAAGAGGAAGGGGGAAAAAGTGGGAAAAGACCAGGTTTGAGTAGAAAGGTCTTGGTCTGAATTTGGACATACTGCACTTGGTTGAGATGCCTTTTAGACAGCCAGGGGCAGGTGCCCCATGCCCAGGGCCACCTGTAACAGTAGGACAAAGGCCTTGCAATCCCTTTGGACAGTCTGACCCAGATCCAGCCTCTCTGGGGGTCAGGTGGTTTAGTCCAATTGGTCTGAGGGCTCATGGTTTGCTTCCCACCCCTTGTGGTTCTGTTTACTTACCAGAATATTTTGAAAAGGATGCCATGAGGAAATTCAGCCTAAGGGGAGGGGTGTGAACAATCTGGGGAGAGAGTCTGCTTCTTCAGAGGAAATAATTCTAATACTAATGCATGTTGTTTGAGTGTTTTTTCCCAAATCTGTGGGTGAGATATTTGTGTTTGATATGTGTTCTTTTATTTATTTCATCATTCATGTATTAATTAAAATGTTTGCTATTAATATATATCTACAAGGTGGCAGGTGCAATGCCAAGTTGGAGAGAAAGGACCCCTGGGTCTTTGGAAAGTGACATCCCTAGAACCCATTCGGCATTGCTTCATGTTCTGATGATCACAAAGAAATTAAACAGGCCCTGGACACGTGGCTCAGGTGGTTAGAGCATCGTCCCAATACACCAAGGTTGCGGGTCTGATCCCCAACCGGGGCATGTACAAGAAGCAACCAATGAATGCATAGATGGGCAGAATAACAAAATCAATGTTACTATCTCTCACTTCCCCTCATCCTCTCTCTCTAAAATCAATAAATAAAAATGAAAAATAAAAAATAAATCAAGCAAGATGCTGCCTTTCTGTGAATGCGAAATCTCCAGGGTGCTGACTGCTGACTTTATCCAGGGGGCATGTTCTTGAGTTCAGAGGGTCGGTGTTTCAGGAGCTCCCTCTGCAGCTGTGACCCCCAGGGCTGTCTCTGGGCACCCTCTTTTGTAGTCTCCCTAGATAGTGACTGTAGAGGACCAGTAGCAGTGCTGGCTCTTGACTTTGAATGGGGCTTAGCTGGGCATTCTGACCCCCACCTCCCATTCCCCAGCCCGACCCTGTACCAGGTGTTCTGGTTTGTTGTCTGAGAGCATCTCTGTGTTCAGGTGAGGGTGAGACAAGCGGCAGAGCAGGCCTGTGTCCTCCTGTGGAGTGGCCGAGGAGGGTGCACTGAGGGCAGGGAGGGCTGTGGGCAGAGTGGCTCATCCAGCCCTGGGACCATATGATAGGATCTGTGGATACACATATGGGAGAGACACATGCTCTAAGAACATGTTTGCCTGTGAAAATCTAAACACTTGAGCCACTGAATTCACGCCAGTGGTTACCATTGTGAAGGTTAGCATGATATTCTTTTAAATGACCTCTGGTATATTTAACATGCACTGTAGAGAGAAAGGGGGAAATGTACGTGGGTTTTGGTACTCAAGGGAAGCTGGCACTCCCTGTGTCCGAGGAACAAAGAACTTCTTACAAGTGGAACAGATGGTGAGCCTCTGTTAGGGTCGGTGTTCCTGCAGGGGTGACCGTGTGTCACGTGAACAGAGCAACCCCTTCTGGGGGGTTTGGGGAGTAGACTGAGAATTACATCTCTAGGATTCTCTGATTCTTTGTTTTACCTTTTATTTTAAAAAGTAAGTTGCTTAGGCAAGTCTGTCAAGGACTGAAGTGTCCTTGAAGTGAGAAGGACCTCGGCTAAATCCCAGCTCCACCTCTTCTAACAGTGTGACTTGGGCAAGTTGTTCTCTGAACCTCCTTCTGTCAGTCTGCAAAACCAGGCTCAAAAATACCTCGCAGAGCTTTGTGTATGTGGGTCTGATGAGTGAGGCTTAGCAGCCAGCACCTCAGGAGGCAAGAAGGGGACAAGCCTGTGGGGCCTCTGGTCAGCTGCCTCTGATCAGCTGTCAGCTCTGTGGCATGTGCGCGGAGCCTGAGTCCGCAGCTCTGCTCAGGGAGCACTGTCATTGCTCCCTGGGCACAAACGCAGGCCATGTGTCAGCTTGCTGGCAGCCCGGGGTGGGCTGGGACACACTGTCCTGTTTCTGCCCGAGGAGACACCCGCTCAGCAAGCAGTTAGCCCACCCGACTTAAGTTTCCCCAAAGTACTCAGTCCTCATTACAGAGAAATCCTTTCAGGTGCCGAGGGTGGTGTGTGGCTTGCAATCTGACCCCGTTAGAATTCTGGCTATGTCCCTTTCTCATGCCAGCCCTTTCCTAAAGCTGATTTCATGAGGAGTTATTTCCCAAATGTGTTGGATAAAACCTTGAAGCATGTTTCTGACGATGTCTTAGGAGGTTTACCCTTCTTTAATTTTCCAGGGGCACATTAACAAGATACAGATCAGCCTTCAGATGAGCTAACGTGGTCACTATAGACTCAAAGCCGTCTACTCCCTGCAAAACCCTTGGCACTCCAGACCTGACTTTGGCTTTGTACGCTACCATCTAGTGTACTCAAACCATGCTAACCTGAAGACACTTGTCCCTGTTCATGGCGCCGTCCTCACACTCAATATGGATTCATGTTCACCAGTTATTTCCTCCTCTGGCCTTTCTGCGGGCCCAGTAGGGTGGAGTTCTCGGTCCTGTATTCCAAGTAAGAGAGCATGGCTCTTGGAAGCTGCAGTAGTTTGTAGGAGATTGTGCAGCTGATCATTGGCAGGTCTTTGTTTCAAATCTTGGTCTGTTGGGAAAGCCCAACATGGTGAAAACACCACCCTACGTTTGCATCTCACGACATTCACGAGCTGTGTGACCTTACATATGCTCATTATTAATATTGTAAGTGGTTCTTAATAATAACAGTAAAATTTATAAAGCCCCGGCATGGTGTAGGTATGCTACACCATATCATACTGCATTCTCACACAAGACCTGTGAAATGGGTGTCATTTATTCATTTTAATATTATATTATATATTCATTTTACAGGTAAGCAACCTGAAATTCAGAGAACCAAAGTAGATTGTGTAAGCCTCAGCTTCTCAATGAGAATATGGCGGGGTGGGGAGTGATTATGATTGAATGAGGTAAAGTGGGGAGACTGCATAGCACAGACCCTTCAGGGGCGGAGGGGCCCAATCAGTGCATCTTCCCTCTCCCTTGTCCCCCCTCGGACTCCTAATCCAGTGGTCTTTCCGCTGCCCCCATTGGGAAGCTGAGGTCGTGCTCAAGCCCTTCTCCATCACATTCCCTCCCCCTCCCCCTAGTGGCCATTTCGAGGCTCTGACCTGAGCTGCAAGTCAGAGGGCGGCGGTTTAGCCTCATGCCAGTCCAGGAAACACCATCCTTCCCTGGCATGCTGCATCATCACGCCGCTGACATTTGCCCAGGACTGTGTTCTGGACTGCTAAAGGCTACCCTGGCCTCTTCAGTCACAGGGCTGTCTCCTCCTCTGACTTTCTCTAAGGCAAATACAGGTTGTTTTCCTTATTTTGGTGTCTCGCCTGGATCTTTGATGTTGTTACATTGCGTTTCATGAGGGGCCACGTGTGGAAGTGACCTGAACCCGGGTCTCCTGCCTTCCAGTGTCATGTTCTGCAGCTTGTTGTTATTTAATGGTTAAGAGGAGTGTGCAATAGGTCATGGGAAAAAATAGGAGCCCCGTCTGTGGGAGTCTTCAGAAATTTCCACATTCGGCTTTGAATAAATATTTAGCACCTACTCTCAGCCAGACCCTGCGTTAGACACTGGATGTGGCAGGGAAGGAGACAGGTATCTCTTTCATGGAGCTCACGTTCTAGCAGGAGAAGAAGATAGTAAAAACATGAACCAGTAAATCAGTGAGATGATTTAAATGCCACGAAAGAAGAAATAGGGCTCTGGGACACAGAGTGACGGGGAGCCGTCTTGTGCACTTCGGATGGGATGGTCAGGACAGGACTCGAGGAGCTGACCTTTTGAGCTGAGATCTCAAATGGAAAGCTGGGGCAGGAGCATTCCAGGCCACGGGAGCAGTGAGAACAAGACCCAGAGGTGTAGAGGGCTTGGCCAGGCGAGGACTGAAATGGAGATCTGGGTGGCCGGGACGTGGTGTGCCAGAGGGAGGAGAGACAAGGTCGGAGACAGGTGGGAGCTAGGTCACGCCAGGCCCTGGCAGCTGCAGAGGAGGTTGGATTTTTTTTTCTAGAATCAATGGGAAGCCACTGAAGGGCTTTATGCAAGGGAGTGATGGGACCTTAAAGAAAACGGAGGCAGCTAAGTGGAGAATGGATTGTAAAATGAGAACAGGGAAGCAGAAATACCAGTTAGGGGGCTGCCACAGTAACCCGGTAGAGTTGACAGCGGCCTGGACTGGGCTATGACAGTGGAGACAGAAGCAGAGAGGTTTGTGATTATGAAGTTAGGACACCAATTCTCTATGAAGGATTCGATGAAATAATCTGTTCTGCTCGGTCTACTCAGTACACAATTAGTGTAGATCAAAGCGATACTAGTTTTAATTCCTAAATCGTGGGGCAGGGCATAGGAAGGGGGCAGTATCTGTTGATGGGAAGACTTGAGAGGTGACAGGCCCGACAGCCAGGGGGCACCTCTGCAAGTTTGAGAGACTGCAGGCAGGAGTTAGTTCTTGCCTCTCTAAAAGGCAGCTGAGAAAGTGAAAGGGGAGAGATTTGCAAAGAGTTCCTTCACTCGACAGTCCTTTAGCACGTGCCTTATCTGTGGCTGGTGCTCTGCTGGTGGCCGATAGACAGGGCCCTGCTACTGAGGACCTCCCATGCCTCTGGGGAGGTAGACGTGTAAACAGGTGAGTCTCCACGAGTCAGTGTTGTGGCAAAGGGATGCACAGGAGTGTGTGGGAACAGAGAGGAGGGGACTTTTCGTAGGGGAAGTGAGGGAGGGCTTCAGAGAAAACCGGGCATCGAAAGGGGTTAAGGCAGAGAGTATCCCTGAAAATGGGACTAGCCTATGCAAAGGCCCAGAATCCTGAAAGAGAGGGGCATATTCCAGAACGCCTCAGCGTGGCTGGATTATAGAGTGCACGGTGGGAGGCGTGTCAGGTTGTTGGCGACACTGTGAAGGGCCTGGCAGGCCCGTGGGGAGTGTCAGCCATGACCCTTGAGGCACTCAGGAACCAGCAGAGGTCTCAAAGCCAGGGTCTGGCTGATGGAGGGCAAATAGCTATCCCATAGACTGCCGATCAATCAAACGCTCATTTCCTCCTGCGTCTGGTTGCAGCCTGAGAAACGTTCTCAACATAGCACTCCAGGCAGTCACTTCCAGTCAACCAGAATTGGCAGAGGATGAGGCCTATTTGCTGTTCCCGAAAGGAGATGAGTCTGTGGATGGGTTTAAAGAGAGAAGTGTTCTAGGACCAAAAACTACCTTTCACAGTTGTCTCCTCAGCCACAAGTATAAATTGCCTACACTGTACCAGACATGGTGGAGGACAGTGCGGGAGAACGCAGTGTTCCCGCTATGAAGAGAGGATGGCCATTAGGCTGAAGGGAGAGAGAGCAACCCGGTCTGAAGGGACGTATTGCTGAATGCAGCCCTGACTGTGCGGCTTCCAAGGGGGCCGTGCTGGGGCATAAAGTACCAGGCTTTCAGGGAAGTTTGGTCCCCCAGCCCTTGAATGGGTACTCTTGACCTGCAGGGAAGTGTGGCGCTCCAGCTCCAGGAAACGCAAGGCTGCTGTGTCCAGCTGACATCGGTTATTTCCCCAGAAGGCTCTTCTAAAGGCCATGTCGCCCCTTTGAAGAAGGTAAAGTGTCCTGGGCCAAGGAGCCAGGACGTGACCATTAGTCTGAGATCTCAGTGATGGTTGCGATGGTCTCAGCCGTGTCCTTGTCCCCGGCACCCGGCACAGGACCTGGTGTGCGGCGTGTGCTCAGCGTTCTTCCTTGACGAAATGAAGGAGGAAAAGAAATGAACAGCTAACCATGCAGTCACCCATCAAAGCTGGGTGCTCATCCCCGCGCTCGGATTCCAGTTCTCTTCGCTACAGAAGCACCGCGCTGGCCTCTGAGGCTCCTCGCGCCCACCTGCCCTAGGGCTCCAGGGTGATGAGTACGAGGGTTCAGGGCAGGCCAAGTCGTCACTCTGGGTAACTGATATGCCTCAGATTTAATCAGAATAAAATATCAAAATCAAGCTGTACTTCACAGCATCTCAGATATGCCTTCTAAAAACAGAAACTGCGTCTGTCTCTGAGTGGTGAAGAAAATGTATTAGGTTATTTTAAACAGCAAGATTGTCCTTTTTGTAGGGAAGAAATGAATTAAATGTAGTCTTTCTGACTAGGGATTTTAATTGGGGTTTGAGTCAATTTGGTCTAAATTTAAGTACCCATCCAGAGAACACTTATCGGCACCTGCTAGGAGCAGGGCTCTGCGCTGGGCGTGTGGGAGACGGGAGATGAACAGGACACGAGATGCTCAGATCCTTCCAGGCAGGGACTGATGGTCTAGTCGGGAGGGGGCAACGCGCACCCTGCACTGTGACCCCAGGTTCACGGACAACGAGCTGGGATAGGCCAGGTCCAGGGAGAGGAGGTCAGAGGAGGAAGCCCCTTCAAGTACATCACACAGGCAGGAAGTCTGCCTCTTGCCACATTGTGTAGGGTGCAGAACTCGCTGAGCCCTGTGGCCACGTGGACGTACTGTGTAGATGTGCTGAGAACTCCCAGTCCACCTGTAGCCACCAAGTCGAGGACCTCAGTCCAAGCTGTTGTTGGCAGGGAAAATCATCTCAGGCATTCAGCCATTGGCATTATGAGCATTGAGGACACTGCAGCTCAGTGGCCCCTTTGGATGGCTCACATCCTTGCAGCTGATTTCAAGAAAAAAATTGTCCACTGGAACAGGAACTCATATTCTTTCTTTTTGTAAGACTGGAAACTGTTTGTCCACATGACCCTTTCTGTTTTGGCTGCCACTGAAACCCAGGGTCTCACTAACATGGGAGCATCCGCTTTCTGCCGCTTACCCAGCAGTCTCTTGTCAGACCCTCTCTGTGCGGGCCCTGCGCTCCTGGAGCTGGTAACAGTATGTGAGTCAGGCCCGGGGAGGACGGCAATACCAGCTGCGAGAGGGGACGAATGAAGCAGTAGCAGTCAGAGGAGGGGGAGTTGACTTTTTGGCCAGTGCCATAAAGGGAAAACCTGAAAGAAATCCATGTGATTTCGACCTCGGCAAATGTAGGAATCACACACCTTGAGACAGGTGTATGAACTAGGTGCAGGTCTTCTGAAATAAAATAATGACAAAAGCATTGAGGAAGCAGAGACACTCCTGGCACGTCAGGGCGCCGGGAATGCTTCCGTCGGACTCCAACAAAGGGGCCACGACGGGAGCCGTGCTCAAGCACAGCCTGGGCCTGTCTCCGTCAGTTCAGGCCGCTATAAGCAGCCGCTGTAGACTGGGTGACTCCAACCACACACGTCTGTTGCTCATGGTTCTGGAGCTCAGAAGTCTGAGGTCAGGGGCCAGCATGGTCAGTTCTTGTTGAGAACCCTCCCTCTCTCATGGATGGCCCATCTTACGAAGTTCTCACATGGGGGACAGCGGACAGAGAGGAAGCAAGCTCCTTCCTGCCTCTTTTCGCGGCACTGAGTTCATTGTGAGGGCTCCACCTGCATCACCCATTCATCTCCCACAGGCCCCTTCTCCAGACACCACCGCGTGGGGATCAGAGTTGCAGCCTGTGTATTTTGCGGAGACACACGCGTTCAGTCCATAGCAGGGCCAGATCACAGAGGGTCTCCGGGGTAAGGCACTTCCTCGTACGTCTTTAATTTTATAGGGAGTAGGATGTCACTAATAGTTTTTACGTAGGAATGTGCATAAAATCCTAGGGTTGGAAAGGACTTCGGAGATGACCCAGTCCAGCTTCCCATCTCATAAAGACTGAATCCCAAAAGGGGAGTCCCGGGACAGACAACTACTTAATAATGGAGCTGGAGCCAGGGCCAGCGCCAGAGCCAGACCTTCTGGCTTCAAATACAGTGGTCTTTCACGCATTGTGCTGTGATCTGTGCTCTGGGAAGATTAGTGTGGCTTTCTAGTAGAAGCAGACAGAGGGACAGTTTCTGGTGGGAGCAAAAGGAGAGGCGAACAGCAGGCAGAGCCTTGGGAAGCTTTTATGTAAGGGTTGGGGGAAAGGTAACCCCTGAGGTCTTCAATCAGGGCCTTGGCAGTGGGGGAGGGGAGGGGCTGGTGGAGGAAACACAGGGGTGCGGTCAGCAGGGCGTGGACGTGGGAGACAGGTGGGAGGGAGAAGGCTGCTTATACTTTCTTCGTTTGCTGTTCACTAAATTGAGCCCCTCTCTCTCTCTCTCTCAGTCCCTTTTGCCTAGAGGGCCTGGTCTTTTTCCAGAACCTGGGCTTTCAGGTCTTAAGTCTTCAGAAATATGATACATTTTCCAGCCACCACCCTGGCTTCATGGTTATGCACAGGACACTGGAACCGCCCTCATCATCTGAGTGTCTCAGGTTTTCGGTTTCCTGCCAGGCCCTGGGAAGGTGCTGTCTGTGTGACCTGCCTCCCATCCCATGACTCTAGGTGTGGGACCAAAGCCCTGAGGCGACCTCCAGCAGATCCCGAGCTCCAGGATGGGCCAGGCACCTGGCCTAGGAGGGCACTGGGCTGACCTCTGATCCCCTGGGGGCCTCGCCTCAGGTCTGCTGACTACCCACCTCGGAACCCGGGGAGCACTGACTTGGAGAGTCCTGGGCTCAGTCTTACACTCACTGAATCAGAATCTCCGAGGGTGGGGGGGCCAGAAATCTGCCTTTTTGATAAGGATCAAGTGTTTCTCATGTACCTAAAATTTGAGACTCTGCCTTAGAGCACTTAATGTTTTTCATCTGGTCCTCAGTTTCTTTATTTGAAAATGGGGAAATTGTGTACACAGTTTGTATTGTGTACACAGTGAAAAGAGAAAAACACTTTGAAAAAAATGTCGAAAGCTTTACATATATTTATAAAACCAATATATATCATTATTATCTATGTTACTAAGTGTACAATCTTGGGGTCACACAAGCTCGAAACATTTCTCGGATTGAAATACGCGGAGAACCGGCGGAAGGCCCGAGTGCCCCTGGGAGCATGCGTGCATCCCAGCATGGGCATCGTCCCAGCACAGGAATGCAGGAATGAACACCTCCAGGAAAGGCGAGCCCCGGGGCAAGGCCATTAGAGCTCTCTCTTCAATAGCCTCCACCTCGTGCATTCAGTCAGCATCAGTCACTGAGTGCCTAATACGTGCCAGGGCGCAGTGCCAGGCTGAAAATACAGAGATGAATAAGGCATGGTCCCTGACCCCAAGGGGTTGGAGATCGATAGGGAAATGAGTGTTCAGTCCGCTATGACGAGCCCCAGCTCCAGGGCGGGCAGAGGGGTGGGCATCGGTGCTTTGGCAGCAAGAGCACGAGCCAGCTGTCAGGGAAGGTGTTGCCAAGGCGGTGACCCGGGAGCTGCGTCTTGAACATGAGCACGGTTATTTCTAGAAGGAAAGCCCCTTTCACGGCCCTTATCACTGGTGTCCGTCGTTCATGCCATCAGAGTCTCTCTTCCAACCCTGCCCCTCCTCCCCCATCCAACCTGTCTCAGAGGGCCACTGTTCTGGTCTTTTCCCTCGAGCGCCCTCCCAAAGCCTGCTTGCACCGAAGTCAGCACTGAGGTTTAGTCATAAACATTGAAGTTTAAAACAGTGCTTTTGGGAAGGTGTAGTTTACATTATTATCCCCCAAAGCTTCATTTGAAGTGGTTTTAAGGTTTGTTCATAGTTTGCCTCTGATATCACCTGGCTGATAGA
This sequence comes from Tonatia bakeri, assembly GCA_004024845.1. Lineage (NCBI taxonomy): Eukaryota > Metazoa > Chordata > Mammalia > Chiroptera > Phyllostomidae > Tonatia > Tonatia bakeri. Next base: position 681 of record PVIA01015705.1, on the reverse strand, counting down.
GGTGTCGTGCTTTGTCGAGGGAAGAGAGTTGGTGACAAATGGTTTTCTCCAGTCCTTGTTATTTTACTAGATAAATATTCCCTATTTTGCCTACCTATAAAGAATCAAGGATTAATGCAAATAGAATGACCTTCTTTGTGTTTAAGGTTAATTAATGGTGGTCAATGAATCAGACCTTGAGCTGACAGACCCCTTCACAATTTACAAAATACCCTCACCATGCATGTCCTTTCTACTCAAAAAGAGCTCCATGAACCAGTGGCCTTGGCCTTGACCAGTGCTAAGTAGTCATGAAGAACCTCAGGCCCTACCCGAGACCTGTTGAATCAGAATCTGCACTTAAAAAAAAATTAATCCTTATTGTATTTTTTCCATTACCGTTTGGTCTGTCTATACCCCTGTTACCCCGACAATCACCACACTGTTGTCCATGTCCATGAATCCTTTTTCCTTTTTGCTCAATCCCTCCCCCCACAACCTCTCCCCCTCACTAGCGGTCATCCTGTTCTCCATCTATGAGTCTGTACCCATTTTCCTTGTTAGTTCAGTTTGTTCATTAGATTCCACATATGAGTGAAATCATATGGTGTTTGTCTTTCTCTGACTGGCTTATTTCACTTGGCATAATGTTCTCCAGGTCCATCCATACTGTTGCAAAGGGTAAAATTTTCTTCTTTTTTA
>PVIA01015704.1:0-21710 GCA_004024845.1 Tonatia bakeri | reverse complement strand
GTGCGGCGGAGCCTTAGGTGTTCACGGGGCGGGGCACCCCAGTCGCTGGGTTGTGACGTTGTATGTGGGGGCGGGGTCTGAGAGGGAACAATGGCGCCTGCTCCGCTCTCTCTAGGACTTCCGTCCCCTCCACTGCCTCCCACAAGCAAACTGGGCCCTTGCTGTGCTGGCTCCCGGGCGGTGGCCTGGTGTACTTTCTCAGACTCTGTGGGTTTCTCCGAGAAGTCTCCTGTGAGAGTCTCCCGGCCTCAGTTCCCAGACTGGGCTCTTAAGCTTTGAAACGCGGGGCGCTGCCCGTTTTTCACTTAGTTCGTGCGGAAACGTGTGGCTGCGGACAGCCAGCTGCCCTGCACCCCTCACTGGGTCTGCTAGTCGGCTCCGCGCTTCCGCGCCCAGCGTCCGCCACCAGTCCGTCCGCTGCCGTCTGCGCCCTGCGCGCCCGCGCCTGCCAGCCAGCGCCTCTCGACCCCACTTCGCAGGCCTCCCGACTCCGCCGCTCCTTACCGGTCTGGATGTACTGGAGCCCGACTTCTGTTCAATTAATTTCCCTCTGTTCTGGTTGTTAATTGTTTCCCAATCTTTGTTGTTTTCAGTCTTGGTTGTGCAAGGAAGCACAGTGCGACTGCCTATGCCTCCATCTTGGCCGTAGTTACTCAAGGTTCTTAAGGAACAGATGCAAGCAGAAAAGGGGAATACTTTTCCGGAAATCCTCTTTAATGCTATGTTAGCTAAGGCTGTGATCAAGAGGAATGTTGGAGTTTCCCAAGATGTTTCAGGGCCAGTGAAAAGCACTGTATTTTGAATCCGATTTTCTCAGGAGACTACTACCCCTGTTATTTCTTGTTTGTGTCCTCTGAAGCAACTTCGTCACCTGCTCTTTCTACTAGAAGTCAATCACAGGGCAAGATGGGCAATGGCACAGAGCATAAGCTTCATTCCCTTCTGGATCTGGTTAAGGATGATGAAAAATAGTGACTCCTTCATTTTTAAGATGCACACCTATTGTAAATTGAGGGAAATAGGTGCTGAGGCAAGTTTAGGTAAAGGCAGGTAACCACCAGGCCTTCAAAATACAAATATGACTTGCTCCAAAGAAAGATTAGCATATCCCAACTAGGACTCTACAGTATAAAGCTTTAGAACAGAAGTCAGCAAACTCTTCCTGTAAAGAGCTAGATAAGTAAATTTTTAAGTTTTGTGGGCCATACACTCTCTGTCACAACTACTTAATTTTACTTTTGTACTGGGAAAACAGCCATAGGCTATACATAAACAAATAGGCATGGCTGTGTTCTAATAAAACTTTATTCACAAAAGCAAGCAACAGGAAAAATTTGCTCCAAGAGCTACACAGCAGGTGATTGACTTCTGGTTTGGAGATTGATAGAAGCACAGGCTAGGACAAAGAAATGAGCCAAGGACCATACATACTTCTCCTTTTGATCCCAGCCATGATCACTAGCCATGTGGAGCACTAGCCATGACCTTCCATTGATATCTGTAGGTAAATGAAGGGACAGTAGGAGCACAGTCTGTGGGTCCCTATTCTTTAGAAACTCTAAAGTGATGGGGGCAGGGTATGAGGAGGTACATTCTGGCTCTTCAGTGATGATTTATACTTTGGTATGTCATCAGAAGGGTTCAACTCAAGGTGAGGTAATGGAGATACCATGAACTGTTGACCTTGTTGTGTCATCAAAAGGAACAGCTTTTAACCAGAAAATGGTGGATTTCTTCCTAGTGAGTAGCACATTACCCAGAAGTCTCTAACTTGCTGCAGTTCTTTGTAAAATTCCAAATGTGTCAATAACAATTTGCGAACATGGCAGTTTTTATTTGTGTGTGTGTGCATGTACGTGTGTGTTTAAGAAAGCACTTTGATAAATTCCTGTCTTTATTACCTTGGGACAAAAAATAATAGGTTTTTCAAAAGGAAAGGGGTGGAGGGCAGCTCTTTGGTGAGTTTGGCTTGAACATCACCTTCACTGGTATGCATACATTTGCACAAAGGAGAATGTGATCCAAGGAAAACTTCCCACACCAAGAGTGGGAATGACTGAAATGGCATTTGATGTCTCACATATTTAGAAAAAAAATCAAAACACAAACATTTGCCCATAGTTGCAATAAGGAGAGGGGTCAGCATAACTTAATGCAATACCCGGAGTAATGTCTACTTTCTAGAGGGGGAAAAAGACATATTTAGCAGAGGCAGACCTTTATTTAATTAGTCCTGATGTAAAGATTTCTTGTCTTTTGCAGCTACATAGCTTTAACAGAGTGCCTGGAACTTGAACGCTAGCTCCTACTGGGACTAATTCCATCCAGACAGCTCCAAGTATGTTCATTTGGCACTGATTAGGTTTCACACAGGTGGGATGGTTAGGGGCACAGATAGAGAGGTGGTGCTGATTGTGTTAAGCATAAAACACCATCTGTTCCCCAAGTAAGAAAAGGAACTACATCCATACTTCATGAAGGATACCAGGCCCTGCTGAAGCTGCTACTCCCTTATTCACTTTCTTTCATTCTCTGGCTACATTTATAAGTCTCAAAACAAGTTGGTGAAAATTAAGAAAACATAACATATCTAAAGGCAGTTGAAAAAGCTATTATTTTTCCAACCATCACGTTCAGGCTTGCTGATCTGAATGAATGGGAGATTCTTTACCTTAATACAAGCATTATACTTGTTTCAAAAATAGAATACTACAATACATTGATTCCTTTTAAATGTAAGGACTTTTTTCTTTTGAGGCAAGTGGTCTTCCCAGTTAGCCAGCTCTTCAAGGCACATTAATATGGTTTTGTTTGGGACTAAAGAATGCAAATAAGCTGACATGCAGATTCCCCTTTTATAACAAGTTAAACAGCTTGGAGACACCTGGGGGAGGAGGGATAGCTGTTGATGGAGTGAACTGGTGGGCACTTGAGTTCACCTGATAAGGGGTCCAGCTACTTTGTTACTTGCACACAGAGAGACAGAGATTCACAATGCTGCAGTCATTTCAGCTAGCCTCCCAGAGCAGACTACCCCACCACCTGGCCTTTCCTTATTCACCATTCCCTAAAACTTTCCTGCCCAGCTGGTGGTGGTGGAGATAGCGTGGTGCAAAGCTTCCATCCCCCTTCTACTCTTCAATTCATGGCCTCACTGGTAAAGAGTATCATCTTTATTATAGTTAGAGCTCAGCAAATCCAGCTGGAAACTAATCAGTGTGACTCCAGTCCCTAACCCAGGCAAAAGAGTGAAGCACGCATCCTTGCCCTAGGGCCATGGCCAACAGCCCATTCTGGTCTTCTGCTGGTAAACTTCAGTTCTGTGGGTTAAGTGAGGGCTGTGCAGCATGGGGCTGGATGAGGGAGGAGAACCTTGCTGATGCCTGCCCCCTTTGGTCTTTCTGAGACAACTTTGTTGTACTTCTGGGGGACTCAGTCCCCAGCATGCTGTGAGGACAGCTGTGGTCGGGGAAGGGCCACTCATCACTCCTGTCAAATACAAAACACCCAGATACTCCTTAAGTCCAGAGACTGATGTGGGAAAACCAACCTCCCAGCCCCCTTCCTGCAGCATAGTGGTCATGGCTGCTTCTCAACAGTGGTCACTTTATGTCTATACAGCTCATGGTCTCAGTAGTAATGTTTCCCAAACTGGAAATCATTTTCACAATAAAGGCCACTTACTGGAACATAATCAACAAAAGAAAAAAACAAACAAAATATAACCAGAGACATTGAAATTAAGAACAATCTAACAATAGCCAGAGGGGAGGGGCAGGGAACAGTGGGGAGAAGGGTTTTCAGGAACTACTATAAAGGACACATGGACAAAACCAAGGGGGAGGGTGGAAGCAAGGGAGGGAGGTGGGTTTGGAGGAGGTGGGGAGAAAATACAGGCAAATGTAAATGAACAACAATAAAATAATTTTCTTTTAAAAAAGGCCACTCTAAAGATCATTCTTTACCAATGACTAGTGATATTACTCAATCTGGCACTGAAGCCCCTCCACCATCCAACATTCCAAATCCCCCTCTGCACCTCCTACCTGATCTCTGAGGATCCAGATTTAGTGTCTGGCTGTCCTCCAACCCCACTAAATATACCCCCACTCACACATTTGCACACAAGTCATTTATTGTGACTGAAATGCCCACTTTCCTCCTTCCTTCCATTGTATTCCAACCTATTCTTCAAAAGACATTTAAGCCTACCCCAAGCCTGTTAGCCCATTTGGACCTATTCCTCCTCTGAACACCTCTGGCATTTACTGCCTGTTCACCTTTGGGGCAATTCATCATAAGCCTGCTGAGATTCTTAATGTGTGTCTTTCATGATTTTCTTGCTTCTGCCAATATAGTTAGCTCTCTGAAGGCAGGGGCTTTTTATTATATTCCTTCATTCCTGCTATAGAACTTAGCACAATGCTAGGAAAATAGTAGGGGGCCAGTAAATAGCAATTCATTTGCCCACTTCTATTCAATAGTTGAAAACACTTGATAGTAAAGATTAATGTTTGTTTTTCTCATATTAGGCCTGTGTATAACCTAATGGGGAAAAGAAACTAAGGTTTGTGTGTGTGCAGTGTATGGCTTAGACGTATATATTTATCTCATTTATTCCTTTCAATGACTTTGTGAGGGTTGTTACTTCCCATTGTATAGACAAGGAAAACTGAGACTCAGAGAGTAAAAGGACTTGCCTACATTATACAGCTAGGAAGTTGCAGTACTGTATTTGAATGCAGGTTGTTCTGATGCCAAAGACAAAGTATTAGGAATTATGCTGAATCCCGACACCTGAGTGCCAGGGCCCAGCTAGGAGGCAGGGGCAAGGTTGGGGATTGCTGTTTAGAAACAATACATTTTAATTTTTAATTATTCAGTCAAATGTGATTTAATAAGTATTTGATATTTAGTAAAGCATGTGATACATACTATGCCAAGGGCACAGTCTATCTATAAATGAGTATGATTCTTCATCTCGTTGTTGACAGTAATGGAAGTCTTCAACTCAGTTGGTAAAAAGCCCATCACAGTGGCCTATGTAACTCTTCTCCTTGGCTAAATGAATTGTTGCAGGCTGATGTTTTCATAGAAATGCTGTATATCCATTTTTTAATTCTTCTTGATTACCATCTTGAATAGTTATAGCAGGGAAAATACCCAATTAAAAGTCATTCAACATCTCTGACTGGTGTGGCTCAGTTGGTTTGGTGTCATCCAGCAAACCAAGATTGCCATTTTGATTTCTGGTCAGGACACACACTTGGGTTGCAGGCCAGGTCCCTAGCTGGGGTGCATGTGAGAGGCAACCGATCAATGTTTCTCTCTCATATTGACATTTATCTTCCTCTCTTTCTCTCTCTAAAAATAAATAAATAAAATCTTTAAAAAGTCATTCAACAAGGGATATTAAAATTCTACAATCTATTTCCTTTAAAGTTGACAGAAAAGGTTCTTTGGGGCAAAACAAGTGTGTACACAGAAAGTTCAAATCATCATAGTTCTAACCATGAACAGGAGCCCCTGAGTGAAAGTTAATGTTATGAACTGAATGTTTGTATCTCCCCAAAATTCATATGTTGAAACTTAACCCCCAGTGTGGAGTGAGACCTCTGAAAAGTGATTTGGTCATGAGTGTGGAGCCCTCATGAATGGCATCAGTGCCCTTACAAAAGAAACCCCAGAGAGCTCCTTCACTCCTTCTGCCATATGAGGACACAGTGAGAAGACAGCTGTCTATGAACCAGGAAAAAGGCCCTCATCAGACACTGAATTTGCTGGTGCCTTGATCTTGGACTTTTCAACCCTCGAAACTGCTGGAAATAAATATTTGTTGCTTAAGCCACCCAGTCTGTGCTGTTTGTTATAATAGTCCAAACTGACTAAGACAGTCACCATGATGGAAAAAAGATCTGGCTTTTCTAGAATGAGAAGTTCTGATTGCTCTCTTAACTGCTACTCTAGAGGCACTAGGGTATCCTGTTAAAGAGCATAAGCTTTGAAATTGTACAGGCATGTGTTTAAATCCCAGCTGTGTAATTTAGTAGCTGCATGATCTTGAACAAGTTACTTTACCTCGCTGAGCCTCATTTTCTTCATCTGTAAAATTAAGGCAATAAAAGTGTGGCCCCATGAGCAGTTGCTGCAGGACAACTTGAGCTGAGAGCATGAGTGTCCCACTCATGCACTGACTAATTCCCCACCACCGCCCCAACTCTCCCCCCATGTCCAAGGAAAAGTCCGAGGAGGGAGTGAAGACAGAGAATGACCACATCAGCATGAAAGTCTCCAGGCAGGATGGTTATGTGATCCAGTTCAAGGTCAAGAGACACACCCCACTGAGCAAGCTGATGAAGGCCTACTGTGATTGGCGGGGCTTGTCAATGAGACAGATTACATTCAGGTTTGATGGGCAGCCAACTAATGAAGCAGACACCCTGGCCCAGCTTGAGATGGAGGATGAAGACACCATTGACCTCTTCTAGCAGTAGACATGAGGCTCACAGGTGACTGGCTGCCTCTTGGGATGTGGTCTCTAGAGGGACTGGCCCCACTTTGTCAGCATCCATGCACTTGTTCTTGAATAGTGAACACTGACCATGCCAATCACAAAGGAGTCTGCAGGAACCAAGGACATTCACCCAAATTCCTTTCCTCTGTGACATACTGCAGGGCAACTCAAAACTGTCTGCAGGAAAGAATCCCTGCCTGAAACCAGGCTAGCTACAGTGTCATGTTTATTTAAGAAAATGTGAGGTTTTTGGCATTTGCTTTTGCTTTCATTTTTGTCTTTCACCCTCCTATGACATTTTCCCAAAGCTTGCAGAGTGAATATCCCCTTTTAGTCTACACAGGGATTGTATCCTAGGTATTGAATAAGGCTTCCTGTGTATTCCATCATGTAGAGAGCTCATGTCATCAAAGTGGGGGTGCTTCTGTGGCACACATTTTGAGGGCATTGTGGGGAAGGGAGATAAACTTCCACTTGCTGTTTCTTGTAGGTTTTTTAAATGCTAAATATTGCAAGTTTAACTTTTGTGAGAATATGATAAAGTTAAAGGGAGAATACTGGAATGCTTTTTAAATGGTGAAAAGAAAAATAACTGAGTCCCCAGATAGGGATAGCATGGCCTTGGATGCTCTGTTCCTCTAGTGTCTGCTTGGGCAGGGCGGGCCCAGGGTGCCTGATGGTGCATGGGCAAAGTGGAGTGCAGCAAAAATAGGGTTTTCCTCTTTTTTAAAAAATGTTCATTTAAATTTTACATTCAATATTATTTTGTGTTAGTTACAGGTGTCCCTTTTTGTTAATACAGAGGAAAGTAATTCCCATGTTTTTCACTTGGTAGTAGTACTGTGGCCTCAGATTTCTTCCAGTATTTGCTTCTGATGAGTAATTATGGTCTCTGTATAAAAATGTACAATTAAATATTTCTGATTATGTAGTGACTTTTTGGGTAAAAGAACTACTTCAAAGTGTGGTTACAAATGGGCCTTGTGCAAAGATGACTTCATGTTCTTCTGACGGACTGTGCTCTGCCACTTTCCAAATATTAGCTGTGATTTCATTTCTGTGAAACATTTGGAACCCAAACCTATGAAACATTCAGTTCTCCTACTGCCCTTCTTTATGGGACCCCTGCTGCCTGATGTCCCTGCTCTGCCTTGTTCTTGCACCTCAACCATCTCTTGCTTGCCTGGAATCTTGCCTTTCCTTTGGGTTTTGCTGTTGGGGTGTAGATGTGATATCTGTCAGCTCTGCGGTTTGTTCGCAATTTGTACATTTTTTGTTGTCCTTTACTAAGGAAACAGTAAATATGGTTTAATATTCTGAAAACAAAAGATAATAGGAACCCCCTTGCTAGGTTGTTGTGAAGATTAGAACAAATTATATACAGGGTCCAATGGAAGTAATGCCTGCTTGAGTGTGGTTGGTAGGGTAATGATATAGGTGTAATAATTTATAGTTTTAATTTCAACATTCCACCTAAAATGTCATATGGTGTGCTTGAGTGTGATATTGTTATGTTACAGAATTACATACTTAAGATTTTGTAATAAAAAGGGGTGTTATTTGTGTCAGACCCTGTATATGGTACCTAGCTCAGTGCATAATATATAGTAAGCCTGTAATATATAATACTGTTATTTTTATGATATTTAGTCAATTTTTCTGCTTCCAGCAAAATTACTCACCATTTGATTATAATCCACATGAAGATTAGGGACCATGCTTGCTTTGTTTAGCACCTAATACATTGCATTGCTATTGTAGGTAATAAATATTTGTTGGATGGATGAATAGATAGAGAGAATGGCATCTAGCAAAGTGCCTGACTCTTAGTTGACACTTAATAATTATTTGTTATACTCTCTTACAACCAGCCCAACTGGCTAAGGAATGGAGAAACAGAGACCAGAAATTCCAGGAATCCTTAAGATTCATATCAGCAGTCTTTTTCTCAATCTTTATGATTGAAGAGTTATGAGTTTTCCCTCTCCACCTTCTAGTGACATTTCTATTGTCCTCTCCAAAATGACAGTTGAACAAAGGGTAAAAGCTAACTCCTCAGGTGACAGAATAAAAACTGACCAGACAGAATAAAAACTGATTTCTTTTTAAGGCAATTACTTGCTCTAAGCTCTTAAAGAAGCATCTTCTGGGAAGCTGAGAGGCTGAGGTGCTCATTGCTTACACTAAGCTTAAGATATAGCTTGGTCAGGTCCTGAGAGGCCCTGAAATTTGCTTAGGATCCAAGAGAGAGAAATGAGTGTTTAATTCATTTTAGATGAAAATATAAATCTGTTCTTTAGAATTGCTCTTTCTTTTCCTTTGCCCTTCTACAGTTTGAAACCACATCCTTACCAGTTGTCTTATGCTCACTGTATCAGACTGTATTTCTGTAAAAGGCTCAGCCTCCCATAAGACTTAGGCTGTGTCTTTTTAAAGCACATATTTCCTGAATACTCTGACAAGCCCTAGGAATTTTCTACTGGCTCACACAACTTTGTTGAATCCATTCCAGCAAAGTCTGTATATGGCTAAATGGTGTCAAAATCTTTGAGCACTAAATTTGATTTCAAGATTTTTAGAGATGCTTCCACATTGTTTATGTCAGAGTGTGCACCTGCCTCCATAGCACTGCCCCTTGCACTGGAGGGCAAGTCTACCCTAAAATATCCCTTTCCCTAACCCCAGGCTCAAAATCTCCATCATTAGTATCACCAACAGGTCAAAAGCAAAGGAGGGAGCATGATCCTTTTTCAAAGAGGACCCAGGTGACAAAAATATGTTTTACTATTTCTATTAACGTGGTGGCCCAGATTTATTGATCTACTGAGTTAGGTGGAAGCGTAGACTCTAAAGGGATTGTGGAAGCAGCCTTTTTAGATTTTTCAACAGAGAGGTGATGCTATCAGATTTGTTTTCTCAGGAAAATAGATAGGATTGTGTAGGATAGATGGTGCTGAGCAACTGGTGGCAATAGGATAATTTTAGGAGGTAATTTTAACATTGCAGACGAAGGTAGAAACATGTGAGAATGAATAAAGAGAGGGCATAGGAAATGCAAGCTGTTGGAAAGGTTTGAATTCACAGGACTTCGAAAACTGTCTCTGTGTTGTTAAAAAAAGATAAAGGAATCAAAATGACTTCAAACATTCTAGGCTTGCAGTGCCATGATCTGAGAGAAGAACCACTGAAAGAGCCCTGACAAGTGTGGCTCAATGGATTGAGTGCCAGCCTATGAACCAAACGGTCATCACTTTGATGCCCAGTCAGGGCATATGTCTGGGTTTCAGGCTAGCTTCCAAGTAGGGGGTACATGGGAGGCAACCACACATTAATATTTCTCTCCCTCTCTTTCTCCCTCCCTTCCTCTCTCTATAAAAATAAATGAGTAAAATAGTTTAAAGACAAAAAGAACCACTGAAGGAAGAGGAAGTTTGGTACAAGAAGAGGGAATTGCTTCAGTTTGGGCCATGCTAATCTTGAAGTGTTGGTAAAATAATCATGTGGAGATGTGTAATCAAGTGAGTGGTTAGGTTTAGAGATTTGGGTATGGCAGTTATTATTCAATAAAATCTATTGAGCACACACTATATTCCAGGCACTATTCCAGGTGCTTGTTATACAAGAGTGAACAAACAGACAAAATCTTTCATGGATCTGACATTCTAGCAGGGGTGAGGTGATGTGGACATAATGGACATAATAATTAAGTAAATTATCTCATAAATCAGAAGTGCTATGGAAAAAAATAATTGAGATCAAGGAAATGCCTATGATAGCCCAAGAAGAGAGGAATACAAGGCAAGGCAATGCAGAGAAGCAAAGAGAGCCAAAGGCAGTCCTTTGGAGACACTGACATTAAGAGCTAGATGAAGAAATAACAGTGATTAATCAGCAAAGGAGATTAAAAGTGAAATAGTAAGACTGAGAGGAGTACAAAGGTTATGGGAGAAAAGTGTTTTTATATCTTAAGGTGAGTATCAGTGTCAAATGATGTCAAGGGGTCAGAAACAATGAAGACAGAGATGAGGCCATTGAGGTGGAAATGAAGAAGGCATCATGGAGTAGCAGAAGCAAAGTCATCTCATAGGTATGACATTTACTTTATAATATGATACATGCTTATAGGGGATTAAAGAGACAATGGATAATAAAAAAGTAGAGATGATGAGTGAAGGCAACTATTTTCAAGTTTATAAAATAAAAGATAGAGTTGGGCTTGTACCTCAAGCTAGCAAGAAATAAGGTTATGGAGAACATTTTTGGTTGAGGGGGTTCGTACAGAAGACTTGGGAGTATCTAAGGGCTGGGAGAAAGGACCCAATGGGAAGGGAGAGTGTGATAATTTAAGAAAATGGGAAATTAATGCATGAATGTAGAATTAAGAGCATGACAAGGATTTATATTTTAAAGCTAATAAAATTATCGAGGTTGCCCTGGCCAGGTAGATCAGTTGCTTGTAGAGTCATCCCAATTTACCAAGATTGTGGGTTTGATCCTTAGTCTTGGCACATACAAGAAGCAAACAATGAATGCATCAATAAGTAGAACAACAAATCAGCCTGCCTTTCTCTCTTTCTCTCATCAATAAATAAAAAATAAAAAATTATTGGGGTTTATTTTGGAAGAAAAAAAACAAAATATAACAGGAGACAAGGAAAAGAAGTTGAGTGAGGATATGGAAAGATTATGGTGGAAGGGAATGGCACCTGAAGACATTAATATTTTATAATTTGACAGTTTTAGAAGCATGAAGAAAGTAAAAAGAAAAACCAGTTGCAAAGGAAGAAATAAAAGGATCAGGCCAGTAGTGTTTTTGGTCCAACTGAGGATGATATAGGAATGTGTAATATAGTCACTCAGCATGATGAGTTGCATGCATGTATGTTCACTAGGATCTTTATAGATGGGGAAGATTAAAACAGTAAGTATGAGTGCACCCAGGACTGAGTTTAGAACAGTAGTTTCAGAAGAGGATGAAATTAGGGGAAATAGGTTATTGTTGAGTCTAGGCTAGAAATTATTGACTCTGGTTTCCTGAAATGGATAGAAATAGAGATGAAAGCAAGTGATATTAGGAAACAAAAATAGGGTGATATCCAAGCAGTGGAAAGTCCAATGGAGTGGGAGAGTATGTTTGGTGGGAGTGAGGGAGAGCAGGGTTGGAAGTTTATCAGAGACTAAAGTAAGAAGGCTATTTTAAGGTTTAATATTTCAAGGTTATAATTATTTCAGGTGATAATCAAGTCATGGTGTGGCTACTAGGTTGATTGCTAAAGTAGAAAGGAGATGAATTTTATTGAAATGAAGGAGGGCAAACAAGAGTCATGAATGAGTCATCCACATGAAGGATGTTGTTCAAGAAGACAAGAGGGGATATGATGGGAAAAAAAGATGATAATCTGGGCTCCAGAATGTTCAATGGATGCAATGGCATGCTTGGGAGGAAAATCTGGAGATGACTATTAAGAGGATTTACAAGTCAGATGATGAGGAGGAGTTGTGGATAAAAGGAAGTCTAGAAGATACAGTGGGGAGTCTGGAAACTCCTATCAGTGTTCTTTACTCCATGATATTTGGAGTGTAGATGAATGAGAAAACAATAGAGCTTTGCTAATTCAAGCATGGCCTGTGGACTAGCACCATCAAGGAGTCACCTGGGAGCTTGCTAGAAATGCAGAATCTCAGGCCCTACCTCAGATATACTAAATCTGCATTTTATCAAAATCTACACAGTTTAGTGAAGGAGTAAAATAAACTTTTCAAAAGATTTTTAAACAAGACTTAGGGATGGGTGTAACTGACCTAAGTGGAGAACTAATCAGTTATAACTGGAACTAAAGGTGTAAACTTTAACTGCTTGTGTTTCCATCACTTTTTGGGTGAATCCAGGCAAATTGTTCGTTGTTCTGGGTTAAGCTTCAGGTGGTAAAGGGAACTGGGCTGGCTGTGGCTACTCAGGCAGTTGGTAAACATTCCTGGAAGGTCTTCTTAGGTAATAAGAACATTGGTGCTCATTGTCTGAAGATGGGTTTGTGCTGAGGCCTGGTGGAGTTGCTCATAGTAATGAGACTTCTTGCTACAGAATAGAGTCCATGATGGAAAGCAATGTGAACATTTCCAGTTAGTGAAAAGAATAAATTAAATCCTTCATGAAGCGATCTGTTTTGACAGCATAGGACACAAGTTAAGTGTGCAATGGTGGGACCTGGGAACAAGTTGAAGGTGTCAACAAATGCCAGAGGACAAAGTGCCTTCAGTTGAAAACTTGTCAAAGTTGCATTTAGCTTTTTAAAGCTTTGTTTACAGCTTTTTCTTTCTGTATTTATTTTACTAGCTTCATCATTTCCCCTTCCAAATAAGAGGTAAGTATTAATCTAGGCAATGTTAATTAAAACACCCTAAAAACTTAAAGCCTTGAATGAGAATAACATATACTGGCTGAACATATGTGCATGTAATAGTATCAATATTGAAAGCCCATGCTGTGAGAAGCCAATAGCAAAGAATTTTTAGCAGACTTACTTCTGGAATCACTAATGATTAATTAGTGTGTATCATAATGTAAAGCAAATGTCACCCTAGCTACCTGGGGTTGCTGTCATTTGAGAGTGAAGTGATTTCCTGTTGCTCACAAACAGTAAAATGTAAACTGCCTGCCATCTTGTGGAAGATGGTGGGTATCTCATGCCCAGGAGAAAAAAAAAAAAAAAAGCAAGTCTCCTAGACTCTTACATGTTCTTTTGGGTGTTTTTATGGATGCATTTTTTCCTGTAGAAAAGAGTAGTAAGGATTAAAATGGAAATTATCACATCTCAATTAAAATTACACAATTGTACTTCCTTTCTCACCACATATTTTGAAACTTAGCATTTAGCCTACAGTAAACTGATGTGTCTTTCTACTGGGTGACTGTTTGCTGAAAAATTGTGAGTTGGCCAGACCTGTTCAGTTTATTGGCTATCCCCAGGGGAAATTGTACGTGCATGTGTATTTCTGATTGTTAGCCCAGAAGCAAAATGCAAACTATGAAAGAGTGGACTGAATGCCAAGCTAGCAGTCCATGGACTGAAGCAGAATCCTTGGAGCACACAGGAGTATAACCTGCTCCTCAGGGGCCTTCAGATGGTCCTGCTCAGGGCCACCATCTGTAATCACTGAGTGATTGATGTAACTCACTCAATCCCAGGAAAATATGTGTAGTGGGGAACAAATAGTTATTTCCTACCTCCAATATCAATTAATAAAATGATTGAATCAGTAAAGAGCTAATTGGAGGAGACAGGTGAATAGAGCAGTAGAAGGAACTGATGTTTAGAAAGAGCAGAAAAATAAGACTATCCACAAGTTTCTTAACAGGTGGTTTTGGTCATTTTGTGGTGGGAGAGAGTTAAGTGGCTGTTTCATTAAATTGACTGGTCAGTTTAGTCAACATTACCAATTTGGTGAGCCTGCATAGAACCAGAGTCATTTTCAGAGGCACTTTGATAACCTGTATTCAATCCAGTCTTATATGTCCAGTCCTTTGTCCTTAGTCTTGCATTCTATTTAACTATCTACTTACCTATCTATCTATTGAGTTTAAATATCAGATTGGACTTCTGGATTTAAAATACATAAGGGATGGGCAAAAGTAGATTTACAGTTTTGGGTACATGAAACAGTTTATTCTTTTGTTATTTATTTATTAATTACTGTATTATTTATTATTTTTATTATTAACCTACTTTTGCCCACCCTATATATGTATTCCTGACTCTCTTGTAGTAATACAGGAGCTAATCTTAATGACATCAAATTTATTTTGAAAATATGGAAGGATACTATGTATTAAACACAATATATATTTGTTGACAGTTGATTTAGGAGAGTTTTGATATGAACTTAAAATTATTTTTGTAGTTTAATAGCCTATATTTTAATTGAAAGAAATCTATACAAGCTTTCCACAATAAATAATTACAGAGTCATCAAAAATAATTGAACACTCTCAAACATTTATTATTCAGGAACTAGGTTATATATGGACATGCAGTCAAAACTTGTATTTCTCCAATGGCTAGACACATGGAAGGGTAACTCTACAATTTGGTGCATTCTACAGTTTCATATTGAATCTAGTTACTGAGTAAACACCTGTGAAATTGTCTAATTACTGAATTGGCCAAAAAAAGTTCTTTTTTTTTTTTCATAAGATAGCTCAAGTAGTGCTCAGTAGTCTTGGACTTCATTCAAAACAATGTTGTTAGATTGTATTGTGACAGCTGTCATATCAGCATGCATTTTAAAAGAACTTATCAAAATTGTTGAATTTTGTGTAGCCATTTTAATATTGAAGATGGAAGAAAATACACCACATTTTTGGAATATTGTGTTTTGTTATTTCAAGAAGGGTAAAAATGCAACTGAAACACACACAAAAAATTGTGCAGTGAATGGAGAAGGTGCTGTGACTGATCAAGTGTGTCAAAAGTGACTTGATAAGTTTCATGATGGATAATTTCTCCTTGCACAATGCTCTATGGTTGGGTAGACCAGTTGAAGTTGATAGCGATCAAATCAAGACATTAATTGAGAACCATCAATGTTATACCATGTGGGAGATAGCTGACATACTCAAAATATCCAAATCAATAAACTTATTGGTCAAAATAAAAAAAATGCATCTTTTATTGTATGGAAAAAAACTAAAGAGACTTTTTGGCCAACCCAATATTTTTGAATCACCCTTTGTTGTACCAGTTATACCATCAGAAATGAAAGTAATAAAATATATTACAGTTGTCCTGGGCAAGTGGCAAATTTGGTCGGAACATTGTCCCATACACCAATAGATTGCAGGTTCCATTCCTAGTCAGGGCACGTACCTAGGTTTTGGGTTTGATCTCTGGTCAGGATACATATAGGAAGCTACCAATCAATCTCTCTCTCTCTTTCTCTCCCCTGCCCCATCTCTGAAATAAATAAAAATATATCCTTGGGTGAAGATTCAATCAATCAATTAATTAATTAATTAAAAATACTATCAATCAGTAGAAAATAGATAATTTGATGACCTTTCCTCCATATTTTAACTCAATTTTTTACTTGTAAGAATATCAAAATGTGCCCTCCTTATAAATTTTGATTCTAGCATATTTATTCCTGTTAATTAGCTAAAATGAGAAACACATCTCCCAGAAACTTCAGTTTCATTTTGACATCATAACGATCATTGAAATTCAAGTATCTTGTCAGTGGTGTCATTCTCTCTTTGGATATGTGGAACAAGAGTACAATTTTCTTTTTGGCAACAGAACAATTTATTTTTAGAATATTTTATTGGTTATGCTATTACAGTTCTCCCAATTTTTTCTCCCTTTATCCCCCCTCTGCCCTGCATTTCCCCTCTAGCATCCCCCTGGCTTAGTTCATGTCCATGGCTCATATATATATAACTTCTTAGGCTTCTCTATTTCCCATACTATTCTTAACCTCCCCCTGTCTATTTTATGCCTACTAATTATGCATCTTATTCCCTGTACCTTTTCCTTGCCATTGTCCCCCTCCCCATTGATAACCCTCCATGTGATCATTTCTGTGATCCTGTTCCTATTCTAGTCATTTGCTTAGTTTTTGTTTTTGGCTTTTTTTTTTTTTTTTTAGGTTCAGTTGTTGATAGCTATGAGGGTTTTTTTTTTTTTTCATTTTATTGCTTATAGTTTTTGATCTTCTATTTCTTTGATAAGTCCCTTTAACATTTCATATAATAAGGGTTTGGTGATGATGAACTCTTTAACTTTACCTTTTCTGGGAAGCATTTTATCTGCCTTTCCATTCTAAATGACAGTTTTGCTGACTAAGTAATCTTGGATGTAGGTCCTTGCCTTTCATGATTTCAAACACTTCTTTCCAGCCCCTTCTTGCCTGCAAGGTTTCTTTAGAGAAATCAGCTGATAGCCTTATGGGCATGCCTTTGTAGGTAACTCTCTCCTTTCCTCTTGCTGCTTTTAAGATTCTCTCCTTATCTTTAATCTTGGGTAGCTTAATGATGATGTGCCTTGGTGTGTTCCTTGGGTTCAAATTCTTTTGGACTCTCTGAGCTTCGTGGACTTCCTAGAAGTCTATTTCCTTCACCAGATTGGGGAAGTTTTCTTCATTATTTGTTCATATGAGTTTTCATCTTCTTGCTCTTGTTCTCCTTCTGGCACCCCTATGATTCTGATGTTAAAGTACTTAAAGTTGTCCCAGAGGTTCCTAAGCCTCTCCTCAATTTTTTCAATTCTTGTTTCTTCATTCTATTTTTATTGGATGTTTATTTCTTCCTTCTATTCCAAATCATTGGTTTGAGTCATGGTTTTCTTCCCTTCACTGTTGGTTCCCTGTATATTTTGCTTTATTTCAGTTTGAGTAGCCTTCATTTGTTCCTTCATTTTGTGACCAAGCTCAATCAATTCTGTGAGCATCCTGCTTACCAGTGTTTTGAACTCTGCATCAGATAGGTTGTCTATCTCTTAATCTCTTAGCTCTTTTTCTGGAGTTCTGATCTGTTCTTTCATTTGGGCGATATTTCTTTGTCTTGGCACACCTGCTAAGTTATAAGAGGGTGGAGCCTTAAATATTTGCCAGGGCAGGGTAACCCTCTTTGCTCTGTTGTGGTGCTGTCTGTGGGGGAGGGGTCAGAGAAGGAACAATGCCACTAGCTGGCTCTGCTGTAGCCCCACTTTCCAACAAACTCTCCTGTGAGACTGGGAGTTTCTCTTGCCTTCACAACCCCCACGGTGTTTTACAGCTGGCAGTTTTGAGTTTTTAGTTTCCCGGTGAGCCAATCCTCCTCACCTGTGCCATCCACTGCCATGTAGCATGTCCTTTCCACCCTCCCAGCTGCCAAACTCCTCCCCTCCTACCAGTCTGCATGAATATTACTTTAACTTCTTGTTTGTTTGAATTCCATGTAGTTTGTTATTCTGGCAGTTCTGGTTATTGTTTTTATATTGGTGGTTATCCTTTTCGTTGTGTGAGGAAGTGAAGCATTTCTACCTACACCTCCATCTTGGCTGAAACTCCCACAACAATACAATTTTGATAGTAAACACGAAACCTGATATGCAATTTAAAACCAAACTAATGAGGGGAAATTCTCATTTTCAGTTATGCTCCTAACAAGGTGTGTGTTTTAAATATACATTTTTAAAATATGAATGTAGCTATGTATTTTACCTGTAAGAATAAATGTCAGCCATGGCCACTTCTATTTTTTAAAGGTACTTAGAATTTAGTAAAGAATTGAAATTTCAGAAATCAAAATAAGAATTTATGGTTGTCAGCTGAGATGAAGCTTTCTGGTGGATGAAATATGTTGTAGAGCCAAAAAGTGAAGTGGTGAGAATAAATAAAAGAAATTGCTTCCCAATTCTGAAACACTGTAATACTCCACAGTTTGTTAACAAGTTGCTGTTAAGGTTGTTCTAGGACCATTCAAACTGTGTCATGTCTTTCTCTCCCTCAGCATTAGATGATTTATGTCATTTATCGAAAGCAAGTTCATGAAATGTTTTACTCTTTATAATTTCAGGTTCCTGGTGATGAACAAAACTGCATTATAACAGGAAGTAAGAGCTAATGGTATAAAATCAGTTTTTTCAGTCATGGGAAAGACTGAGTACGGTTATACTACCCCAGAGCATAGCTATTACTTTTAACTAATGGAAATATTCTATTAGTCCCCAAAGTATTATGTATTTTATTTGTTTATTAAACTAATGTCTGAAACTACATGTTTGTTACAGAAGATTACATGCCAAACAGGAAAGCAGCAGAAAAGAGCCTCCACTTATAGTGAATGATTAGAAATGATAACAAATCCATCTGCAATTTAAATTTCTTTTTCTATAGGTATTATTTCAGGTTCTCTTTGTGTGTTTTCTCTTGTTTTACTCTGTGTTAGCAATGGCTTGTACAGTATGAAGACTCTGCCTCACCTATGTCCACCTTAGATGAGACTGCCTTCATGTCATCAGAGTCATCTTGTTCCTCCTCTTGATATGCCTTTGTTTGAGATGCAGTTTCATTTGGTGATATTATTTAGCTTAAGCAGTTGGCACTTGGGAAAATCTGTAGAAACCTTCAATTCATCAAATCAGGACTGACTTGGAAAAACATTGCTTGCTAATACAGAGAGCCCCATGTGTAGTTACTAAAAAAAATGGACAAGGAATGCAGCCCTGATTAGAAGGAAAAAATCTGTGGGTCACACAACAGCCAAGGTAGGGGGAGGTGCAGAGAATGGTTGGAGAGGTTTAGATGGGAAAATCTCCAAACAGGATTCACTTAACGTGTCTAATATTTGTAGTTTTAAAAGAGGGTAATTTGAGAGGTGACAAAAAGCCTGATACTTTACAGAGCAGGAGGATGATGATTATACAAGAGCCTTGATTATATAAGTCATGAAAAATTGAGTCAATCGGTTGGGTATTTTGAATTTATAGCATCAAACAACTGATCTGGCTGTTCTCCACTCCCAGCCCAGAGGTGACTAAAAGGAATGGTTATAGACACAGCCTCCTATCCTATTGTTCAGTCTTTCAGGTCCATGCTGATGGTCACAGCTCAAGACAGGAATGTAATTATATCTATCAGACACCACTATGTTTTTTTTTTAATTTATTTCTTTTTTATTTATTTGTTTGTTTTGTCAATTAAGACAAAAAGCTAGGCAACCAAGTAGAAAATTATACCAGTTAAACAAGTCATTTGGCTGGTTCATTCCTTCCATTTACTGACCAGTTCCACAAAGACAACTACTCCAGTAGCACTGCCTAGCCATGGTCTAATTATGTACTAGGGGCCAAACACAAGAACAGAAATTGGAACTTCAGTTGTGTATTTGCTGAACAGTATGAATCCATTGGCAAGAATGCTTGTTTATTCATTTATCCACAATGTTCCTTGAGCACCTACTATGTGTCAGTCATTCTGCTAATAATGAACAAGACATCAGTTTGGGTGATATAGAAACGTTAAAGAGAAAAATGATATACAATGTGATTTAAAAATGTATAACTCCTTTTTTGTTAAAAATGTCTTCTCTCATTTAACTGCCATTTTCTCAGGCAGGATGGTTAATGCCTGCTTTCTACATCCTCTCCTATAATGTAATGCTTTGAACTTCCAAAATGTTCTAACACTAACACTTCTGTGCTTTGTGTCAGCACTTCATGTAAACTTAAAACTGCCATTGAGTCTAGAAGAACACATGAGGTTTTTTTCTGTGGCTAGTTTCACACAAGAAATCTATAGTGTTCCAGCCCAGCACCTGTGGGTTGGCTTTGCTAGCAGACTACCATCCTGCCTGTGAACTGCAAAAGGATCTTGAATGGGCTGGCTTTTTAGCCACAGCTGTGATTGACTTTGCTCTTACTCTTCCCTTACATACACACAGTGCATGCAGATACTCTAGCTACCATCTTCCCCTTAAGCACAGCTTGAGACACTACAACAATCATTGCTACTTCAGAAGTTGCCAAATGCATGTGCCTTAGTTTGTGTTGGAGTGTCAGCTCCAGGAATAGTTTGACAAAATGAAGATTTCCTTAATTTAGTCAATCAAAACAGAAAGCATTGGCTTTTGCCAATCCTACAAGTAAATTGGCAATAAGAACAGCTTCAATAAAAGAAATTGCTCACTATATTTGACTATCTCTGTACTTGCTCACTCAACATGCATGCACACACATGAGAACACACTTCCCTTTTAGGATTGAAACCCTCCTGATTTGACCCTCACTAATCTACCTTCAATGAACTCATTGTCCAAATCACTCACTTGACACTTTGACCCTAGTTATAGTGTGGTCAATGAAAGTCCTACCTTTCTCTCATATCCTACATCTAGTTTTTCAGCAAATCCTTTTGTCTTTATTTTTCAAATAAATCCAGAGTCTGATCACTCCTTACCCTATGGCGAACATCCTGGTCCAAGCCACGATCATCTCTCTTCTGAATTACTGCAATGATTTCCTTACTGGCATTCCTGTTTCTATTCTTGAAGTCTATTTTATAATAGCTGCCAGAGTAACTGTTTTAAAATATAAAGTACATTAGGTTACTCCTCTGCTCAGAATTTCCTGTCTTCCTATTGTCCGTAAAAGTAAAGTCAGTTATTTACTATGGCCTCCAGTGTCCTATGTAATCTGCTCCATACTTAGTTTGAAATTATATTTTATATGATTTTCCCCTCTGTTAATTAAAGTCCAGCCACATTGGTCTTCTTTTTGATTCTCAAATATGCCAAGCTCATTCTTAACTGAGAGTCTTTATATTGGTTATTCTGTCTGAAATTAACTGCCCCAGACCTTCTCATGACTTGCTTTCTGACTTCCCTCTGACCTGAACTCAAATGAACTTCTGCCTCTATATCCTTTTTTCTTCTTGTTTTTTAATTTATTTATTTCTTTTATTGATTATGCTATTACAGTTGTCCCATTTCCCCCCTTCATTCCCCTCCACCCTGTACACCCTCTCCCACCCACATTCCCCCCTTTAGTTCATGTGTCATAAGTTCTTTAGCTTTTACATTTCCCATATAATTCTTGCCCTCCCCCTGTCTATTTTTCTACCAACCATCTATGCTACTTATTCTCTGTACCTTTTCCCCCTCCCTCCCCACCCCACTCCCCTGTTGATAACCCTTCATGTGATCTCCATTTCTGTGGTTCTGTTCCTGTTCTAGTTGTTTGCTTAGTTTCTTTTGGTTTTGTTTTAGGTGTGGTTGTTAATAATTGTGAGTTTGCTGTATTTTATTATACATGTTTTTTTTTATCTTCTTAGATAAGTCCCTTTAACATTTCATATAATAAGGGCTTGGTGATGATGAACTCGTTTCACTTGACCTTATCTGAGAAGCACTTTATCTGCCCTTCCATTCTAAATGAAAGCTTTGCTGGATAGAGCAATCTGGGATGTAGGTCCTTGACTTTCAGGACTTGGAATACTTCTTTCCAGCCCCTTCTTGCCTGTAAAGTCTCTTTTGAGAAATCAGCTGACAGTCTGATGGGAACTCCTTTGTAGGTGACTGTCCCCTTATCTCTTGCTGCTTCTAGGATTCTCTCCTTCATTTTTACCTTGGCTAATGTAATTATGATGTGCCTTGGTGTGTTCCTCCTTGGGTCCAACTTCTTTGGGACTCTCTGAGCTTCCTGGACTTCCTGGAAGTCTATTT